>MJUT01009430.1:64512-98526 GCA_002080005.1 Gigantidas platifrons | reverse complement strand
AGTATCTCAGTATTGATTAACATCTAGTGAGCAGTATCTCAGTATTGATTAACATCTAGTGAGTAGTATCTCAGTATTGATTAACATCTAGTGAGTAGTATCTCAGTATTGATTAACATCTAGTGAGCAGTATCTCAGTATTGATTAACATCTAGTGAGTAGTATCTCAGTATTGATTAACATCTAGTGAGCAGTATCTCAGTATTGATTAACATCTAGTGAGTAGTATCTCAGTATTGATTAACATCTAGTGAGCAGTATCTCAGTATTGATTAACATCTAGTGAGTAGTATCTCAGTATTGATTAACATCTAGTGAGTAGTATCTCAGTATTGATTAACATCTAGTGAGCAGTATCTCAGTATTGATTACCATCCAGTGAGCAGTATCTCAGCTATTTTCAGGGCGAGAACAAATTCATTTATGGATATATAAACTATATACAAATGCTGGAAGGTATGGGTAATCCGGGTAAACGATTTTTGACAGCCACTGAAATGGTAGGGACGAAAACGTTGTCTTTTGTAGCAGATACAATGCACCTACTTTTTTTTCCAAATCTGTTAAAGAGGTATTTAGCCTACAGGGGGCGTGGCATTCTCTAAACACGTGACTCACTATGTTCATCGGTCAGACTTTCCGTATTATACATTGACAATGTCCCACCGAGAGACTGCTCTCCGCATCCACAACCGTAGACGCGCTGAGCAGCTCAGGGGTCCGTTGTTGAACTTGTGGTTAAGCAAAAATCATATGATTAGCCATAATGACATGATTATTCATAATCAAATACTTAGCTAAGGTAATGATTAAATTTTGTTGCTGAATTATTTTTTAATCAATGTATTAATTAATGATATTTAATCATTGAATAATTGAATTAGTTAATTATGTGATTAGAAATTAATAATGTAATTATGGATAATCATATGACTAGGTTAACCATAAGTTCAACAACGGACTCCTGCATGTTTGAGCCCTGGAAACCTTCACCAATACACAGTACGTCAGTAGTTAAACCTTCACCAGTACACAGTACGTCAGTAGATAAAACCTTCACCAGTACACAGTACGTCAGTAGATAAAACCTTTACCAGTACACAGTACGTCAGTAGATAAAACCTTCACCAGTACACAGTACGTCATTAGATAAAACCTTCACCAGTACACAGTACGTCAGTAGATAAAACCTTCACCAGTACACAGTACGTCAGTAGATAAAACCTTCACCAGTACACAGTACGTCATTAGATAAAACCTTCACCAGTACACAGTACGTCAGTAGATAAAACCTTCGCCAGTACACAGTACGTCAGTAGATAAAACCTTCACCAGTACACAGTACGTCATTAGATAAAACCTTCACCAGTACACAGTACGTCAGTAGATAAAACCTTCACCAGTACACAGTACGTCATTAGATAAAACCTTCACCAGTACACAGTACGTCATTAGATAAAACCTTCACCAGTAAACAGTACGTCAGTAGATAAATAGGTTAACACTTCAATACAAATTACGATTGATTGATTATGGCTTAACACCAAGTGAACACAATTTCATGCATATTCATGACGGGAATTATATACCATGTAGGTAACATATTGAATATGGGAGGGGCCTATTGCCATAGCAACAATGTATATTGAAAATGACCGCTAAAATGATCCGTTTGTCACAATTTTAGTGTTGTTCAATCTTTTTAGTTTTCTGTGTCCTGCTTTGTAACTAGCGTAGCACGATGGGTGCCACAAGTGGAGCAGGAACTGCTAACCTTTCCGGAGCACCAGAGGTCAGTCTCGGTTTTTTGTTGGGCTCGTGTTGCTCCATCTTTAGTTTTCGGTGTAGTGTTTTGTAGATTGTTGGTTGCCCTTTCGTTCCTTTGCTTCATATAAATTATTTCACTAAGAGGGAAATTTGGGTCCATAAATCTATGTTCACACACCCTCTTTGTTGAAGTGCCTGTACGAAACCAGGGAAGTGAGCAGCCAAGTATTTGTATGTTAAGGGTATCTATTTTTGCCTCTTTCTATGGATATTTATTTGTTTTATTTAACACTTCCTATGATTACGTCACATCCGGATTGGCTTTAGCAGGTCAGGTGGTTTTCTCGGAGTACTCCGGTTTCCTACACCAATAAAACTGACGGCCACGATATAATTGAAATATTGTAAAAAGTGGCGTTAAACATCATAACTCTAACCTTTAACCCTACTGGTTTATTTAGAGCATACACAAACAGATCTCGTATTGAATGTGAAAACTAATTAATCCGTATTTCACAGTGCCTCTAAATATTTCTAAAAATAAAAGTATTCAAGATTCTAGTTATTCTTAGCAAGAAAAAAATGAAATGACCAAAAGTGGTAACCAGAAGCTGTAATTCGAAGAAGAACAGACAATACAATAGCCAAAGCAAAAAAGACATGAAACAAACAATGGTCTGTAAAACCACAATGGAAAAGCCTAATGATTGAATAATACTAACCCCACGAAACACAGGGAGTTAACTCAAGTGCTCCGGAAGGGTAAAGCATTTCCTTCTCCACTATGGCACGTGGCGTGCTACTCTTGTTAACAAGCCAGGAAAGAGGAAAGGAGGGTGGGAGTACTTGTTCGCACATATTTGTATCTAGTACAGCTAAACCTGCCCATGCGGTCACCTCTAATAAGCAGTCACCTGTATTAAAAGGTCAATTTTTTCTTGTCCTGTCATAGAAAATAACATATGAATTGAACCTCTTTTAAGAGGTCACCTTTTTTATAAGGCCACCTTTTCTTTGTCCGTAAGGTGACCTCTTAATACAGGTTTAACGGTATATCTCGCCACGAACAGGAATATAACCCGCAGCTGTATTAAGATATTATAGACATTAATTGCATAGTTAATATACGTACATTTTCTGCAAAAGTAAAATTTACATCTACGATCTTTCGAGTCGAGTACAAATAAATTTGATATTTCCAGGCAATGTACCTATCTTGTGTTTGTACTGCAAATGCATAATACATGCAAAAAAGTTAAATTCACAATCAGCAGCTCAAAAACATTTTTGTTGAATTGTTTATTGAGTATCTACAGCAATGTCTGCGTTCGACCAGTGTCTACTGTGTTTCGCTCTACATAATACGAGGAGACTTTATGCGTCTACTAGACATATAAAGCAAACCTATATTTTTTTACACCTTTACAGTCTATAAATATAATGATTGTAATATAGAGCTTGGCTGGGTTGTTTATGGTGTTTATCGCCACTTTCAACAATATTTCAGTTATATCGTGGCAGTCAGTTTTAATTTAATGCTTTATTTATTTATAGATGATTGCAAACAGCCCGAAGGTTACAAAGTTGGTCAGTTTTATTGATGAAGGAAACCGGAGTACCAGAAGAAAAGTCAATGACAAACAATATCACATAATCTTGTATCGAGTACACTTCGCCATGAGCTGGATTTGAACTCACACCTTTGGTAGTTATAGGGACTGATTGCACAGGTAGTTGTAAATCCATCTACCATACGATAACGACCACGACGGACCAATGTAGCATACAGGTAGATACAGGTGCCACTACCATACGATCGTTGCCACAAAGGTCCATTTTATAATATGACGTATAGAAACTCACTTGGGCCAAACGTTGCATAGATTGTATTATGAAAATAAACATCGGCAAAGGCTGAGGCTTTACCGTTAGGAGAACATGACCAACGAAATCTCGTCTGCAGTAAATTCAGTTGGAATACATCACTATAAAGACTGTTAACATGTTCTATTCCCATCAAAATGGCCGAAAGTCTCTTTATACCGATATAGTCTACCTGCTCTATCCCAAAAATGTCTATTACTGGTACCCCACTTCCGGTTTGTAGACAACAAATAAAGCGTAAAAATGATAAAATGTTTCATCTTGTTTTGTAACAAATACAATTCTCATAAACAACACAATTTAAACAAACTTCAACTATTTCATATTGTTTTGTCATTTCCTTAATGCGGCATCTGACTAGCGATGTGATTGATCAAAACGGATATCTATGTCAAATCCTTATCCGGATTGTTGTCGATTGTTACTATATTCCTTCGAGGAAACGTTTCAAAGGCGTTTGTAGCAAAGACCTAATGGTTGTTCCCAATGTTTACAATATTTATATTGTTTTTTTTTATCAGTTATTAAAACACGACGTCGTACATTAAACACCCGTTGTTTATATAATGTTGTAATATGATACCCAACGTGAAGCAGAAACAAAATATTCTGAGAAAAATCTTCAACAACAGCGAAATGTTTATTTTTTTCTCTGTACAATTCCAACAACTTAAGCCGATTAGCAGTAAACAAATACTACTACTGTTTGATAAAATGAAAAAAAAAATAAAAAAAAAATACAACACTGTCTGAACAGTTCCACAATCTAATGAAAAATCTTGGAATTATGAAAAATTGATGACTCTAAGACACTTGTAGATGTTCCAATAACATTTTAATATGTTACTCTGCAGTTAAACGTTCAAATGATATACTGACATTATATTTGTAATGTTGATAAGTAACATAAATTTGTATATGTTAAGTCTTAAACCAATAGAAACTGGCATAGAATTAAGACGATCATAGTTACGAAAAACTATGTATAAATTGATTTCACTCGTCAATTTCTTTTTATAGAAATACACCAGAAATCAATCATATTACCCGTGTCTATTGGTACATTTCAAATTATTTTAATAATTATTCACTAATTTACACACAGATAACACAAATAAAACAGTTACGATTCTCCAAAGTGTCAAAAAACTGGATACTGTCAATGCAAAAAGCATGTGAAATCACTATAGACAGCTAGTATATATGTGTATTAAATGTCATATTTACAATATATACTGTATATTATCTTTAAAAAGTGTACTAACAATAATTATTTTGAAATAAGCTTCACTAAATAGTAAATTCCTTGTTATTTAATGATTAACAACTAGGGATACTAGGTTAAACCTAGTGAATTGTGAACAGCAATTTAGTGCAATAAAATTATGTGTGTTTAAAAAAAAGATTCTCCTCCCTCAGACATAGGCGACCTTTGCCTATTTTAGCCATCCGGCTTAAAGTCCTTTGGTTTCCTTACTCAATCAGACATTAATATTATTTGGTTTTGCAATCTTTTAATATTTAGCGTACCTTATGAAGTTTTTCCAGAGATTTGTCAATATCTATGTTTGTATCGTAACAGTCTTATATACAACAAGGTGACCGGGCTGAGAAGACATTTTAAGGGCCCGGGTGGCTCAATGAGTTAGGTAGTTGGATTACCTAACAACTCATACAATCCTATCACCAATGCGGCGTGGGTTCGCGTCCGGATTTGTAAATTACAAAAAGGGTGCAGTCTACTCGCAGTTGCAAGCGATAAAGTTTACCAGTTCCTTGCCCATGGTCGGTGGTTCTCTCCGGGTACTCCGGCTTCTTCCACCACTAAAACTAGTCGCCATGATGTAGCTGAAATATTGCTGAAAATGGCGTCAAACACAAAAAGAAAAGAATAAAAAATGAGAAGACACCTTGAAGTTACACACTGTACACATATAGTACCGAAAAATGTTTGATGTTAATGAAAATAATCTCGTATGTATGAGATATGTACGTCTTATTTACAAGATCTGGAACACCTGTGTTCACACCTGTTTTTAATAGGGTTCGTGTGGCTCAATCTTAAGTTTTCGGTAGAGTGCTTTATGGATCATTATTTGTCTTTTGAACCATTTTCTATGGAAAAGTCATGGAACAAATTCTTTAAGGTTATGAAGGGCTTCATTATATATCCTATTGTTACATGATTTATCTCTAAAACATCTGGTGAACTTGAAGTTGCCTCTGCCCTTTTGATTTGCGAAAGGATGTGTTGAATTTAATAAAAGATTTTTATAACAAAACATCCAAGATTTAAAATGTAGAAAAATATTGCCTCACATATGTATAATTGTACATGTTAGTATTGAAGTTGAACATGATTTATATCTTAAAGATGTCGTAAAGGAGTTTCGAGAAAAAGATATATACCCATTACATACATAGTGTGTTGGTACAAGACTTTGTATCAGGTCGAGACTGTTGTGTGAACAGTATCACTACGAGTCGCGAAAGAGACGAGGTGTGATGCGGTTAGTTCACGCAACAGGCAATACCTGATATAAAGTATTGTACCAACACACTATGTATGTAATAAGTATATCTAACATTTCAATAAAAACGAAATTTAAACAAATAACAAGGCTTGCATTGAAATGTGAACAATACTCCGAGGGAGACTACATTTTGTGTATGAAGTCACGTTATTTTGCCGTTCATTCACCAATGTCACGTTACTGTGTTTTATCTCACATTCCAATGATATGATGTCATGACAAAGTAGTTCGGCAAAAAACGTCTCGTGCAACGTCGCGCCATTCTTTTATCCCCACAGTGTGTTGATAGAACACCTTGTATCAGACACCTTGTATCAGATACCTTGTATCAGACACCTTGTATCAGATACCTTGTATCAGACACCGTGTATCAGACAACTTGTATCAGACACCTTGTATCAGACATCTTGTATCAGATATCTTGTATCAGATATCTTGTATCAGACACCGTGTATCAGACAACTTGCATCAGACACCTTGTATCAGACATCGTGTATCAGACACCTTGTATCAGACAGGCGACTTTAATTAATTTTAAAGGAAAACGTACAAAATGTTAGATAATACTTTATAATCCAATGCGAGTTAAATATGTACCTCGGTTTGTGGTTGGTCCGCGCTATTCGTCTGTTTAGTTGTCTGTGGTTTATTTTGTTTGTCTTCGTCTTGTGTCTTGTGTATTCAATATCTCCTGTGTCTCTGGAATGTTCATTTTTGATTGTCCCTTCGGTTTTCTCTAACGTTTATTCATTGTCCATGGTGTGATAAGTTATGACATTGGCCAACAGATACTAACGTTTATGCCTTGGAACAAATATTTCAATTTCAGAAGAAGACTGCCCTGTTTAAGGCTCGTTACATATAGCGAAAGAGCTAAATAAGATTTAGCAACAATCACTGTTCCGATTCATTAACTTACGCGGGGAAACCTATGCACTTTGAAACGAAATCATTTTATGAACTTGGACCGATTCTCGAGAATGCATACAATGTACTTAAAAATAACACCAATGAAATTATAGCAGAAGTTGTCAAGTTATTATACTGTACGCTTATTATTCAGAAAAATGTTTGATATTGACGAAAGTTATTGCGTATTTGTGAGAGATGATGGATTTTTTTTTATTTTTGATGTTTAACGCCACTTTCAGCAATATTTCAGCTATATGACGGCGACCAGTTTTAGTGGTGGAAGAAGCCGGAGTACCCGGAGAGAACCACCGACCATGGGCAAGCAACTAATAAGCTTTATCACTTGCGGCTGCGAGTCGAGTGCACCCTTTATTGTTATTTACAAAGCCGGGAGCGAACCCAACCCGTATTGGTGATAGGATTGTATGAGTTGTTAGGTAATCCAACTACCTAGCTCATTGAGCTACCCCACGAAAAACTGGGAGTGAATTCATGTGCTCCGGAAAGCATAAGCAAATCCTTCTTCATTGTGGCATTTGGCGTGTTACTCTTAAGTCAGTAAAGAGGAAAGAAGGGCGGGCTTATTTTTCGCGCCTATTTGTATACAGTATATGTCGCCACGAACAAGAATAGAACCCACAGCGATGATAGACATGCCCGCGCTCGACCAGTGTCTAATGTGTTTTGCTCTACATAAGACGAGGAGACTTTATGTATCTAATAGACATAGTACGATAAATCATATGTGAACCTTTAAATTCTCAATACTGATTGTATTATTTAAGGTAGATATAGAAACAGCTACCCTCTTTCATTACCACGAAAGTCCATTTTTTTTACACTGGTTCGATACCTCTGCTGGTGGACTATTAGTCCCCGAGGGTATCATCTACCCAGTAATCAGTGCTTCGGCACTGACATGGTTTAATAGATATATGTGTTATTCAAATTTACAGTTTCTAAATAATGAAGGTATTATTAAAACTAAGGTTCTCCTCCCTCAGGCATAGGTGACCTTAGTCGATCTGGGTGGGGCGATCCTATTTGGACCCTTTGATTTTCTTGCTCGCAAAACTTTTTATTTTAAATTATTTGGCTTTCCAATCTCTCGATTTTGAGCGTCACCTGATGAAGATTATTCCAGAAACGCGTTGTGCGCACTAAATTTGATATCTACGTTTTATTAATATGACGCACAACAACTAGTGGATACTCACCTGGTCCAAACGATGCATAGATTGTATTCTGATAATAAACATCGGCAAAGGCTATGGCTTTACCGTTAGGAGAACACATGGGGCCAAATGTTGTCCGCAGTAAATTCAGTTGGAATACGTCACTATAAAGACTGTTAATATGGTCTACTCCCATCAAAATGCCAGGAATTCTCTTAAAGCCGAGTTTGTCTTCCTGTTCCATCCCCAAAACGTTTATTATTGGTATTCCACTTCCGGTTCCGGCATGTGGACCACAAATAATTCCAAGTGTAAAAATGATAAAATATTTCATTTTGTTTAGAATAAAAGTACAGTTCTCATTAAATAGCATAAGTTCAAACAAACCTCAACTATTTCATATTTTGTTGTCACATCTTTAATACAGGCATCAGACTAGAGATGTGATTGATCAATACGGATTTTTATGTAAAATCCTTGTCCGGAGTGTTATCGTTTGTTACTATATTCCTTCCAGGAAACGTTTCAAAGACGTTTTAACAAAGACCTAATGGTTGTTCCCAATGTTTACAATATTCATATTGTTTATTTTAACAATCCCAAAAAAACAATTATATCACTTAAGACGAATCTCAGTAAACAAATTCTACTAATGCTTAATAAAATAAAATAAAATAAAACAAAACAAAAAACAAACAGTTCCACAATCCAATGAAATTCTTAGAAATATTGAAAATCGACACCCTTAAAACAACTATAGATAATGTTCAAATAACATTTTAATATGTTACTCAGCAGTTAAACGTTCAACTGAAGTAATGACAAATATGTTTGTATTATTAACTAGTAGCATTCTTAACCAATAGAAACTGGCTATAGAACTAAGGCGATCCTACTATATATAAATTGATTTCACTTGTTAATTTCATTTTATAGAAATAAATCAGAAATCAAGCAGAGTCGATTTGTACATTTCTAATTATTATTATTTTTTTAATTTTCGATTAATTAATTCACAGATGACACAATTAAGACAAAGTCATAATCAGCATCGTTACCATAGTGACACATTTGGACGGTTTATGGTTTTATGGTGTTTAATGCCACTTGGTGGTCAGTTTTATTGGTGGAGGAAACAGGAGTACCCTGCAGAAAACCACCGACCTGTCGCAAGTCACTGACAAACAAAAGGGGTAATCAGAATCCATATATTATCGAGGAAGAACAGACAACACAATGGCGAAAAGAAGAGTTTGGAGATACCAAAGGGGTAATCAGAATCCATATATTATCGAGGAAGAACAGACAACACAATGGCCAAAAGAAGAGTTTGGAGATACCAAAGGTGTAATCAGAATCCATATATTATCGAGGAAGAACAGACAACACAATGGCCAAAAGATACCAAAGGGGTAATCAGAATCCATATATTATCGAGGAAGAACAGACAACACAATGGCCAAAAGATACCAAAGGGGTAATCAGAATCCATATATTATCGAGGAAGAACAGACAACACAATGGCCAAAAGAAGAGTTTTGAGATACCAAAGGGGTAATCAGAATCCATATATTATCGAGGAAGAACAGACAACACAATGGCCAAAAGATACCAAAGGGGTAATCAGAATCCATATATTATCGAGGAAGAACAGACAACACAATGGCCAAAAGAAGAGTTTGGAGATACCAAAGGGGTAATCAGAATCCATATATTATCGAGGAAGAATAGACAACACAATGGCCAAAAGATACCAAAGGGGTAATCAGAATCCATATATTATCGAGGAAGAACAGACAACACAATGGCCAAAAGAAATAGGACAAACAACGATCAAAAGCGGAAACAAATTTCAATAACAAATAATAAGTAAATAAGGGTAATAACAAAATTACTGAACTCCGAACAATCTTCCATAGGGAAAGGCAAAACTCATAAGTCAACAAACAGACAAAATCAGTCAACAACCAAAAAACTGGGAAAACCGTAATGACCCTGACTTGGTACAGGCATTTCCAAAGAAATGGTGGGTTGAATAAGATTTTACGACGCCATTTTAAGTGATTGTGGCATACAGCGACAAGTGGACACATTTTCAACAATATTATTGAACACAAAACAAGTTATTTCCTGATGACATTATGATGATCTCTGTTTTGTAGTAAAGAAAACCGCTGTATTATACATACATATTAGAGAAAACCGAAGGAGCAATCAACAATGGATAATCCAGAGACGACTCTGATAATATTAGGGACACAGGATGAGGGCAAAAAAAAAAGGAAATGCGCAGAAAACTATAAAGATGAACAAAACAATGCCCACACACCAGTTCACAGTTATAAATTTCCCTCCATTAGATACATTATTAACTTAACTTCGACATTACACAGTCATACATATATGTCTCTTTCTACGATATTCACTTTGATTTTGTTCCGACAGAGTGACATTTTTTGTTTCTCATTTTATTTTATTTTCGAATCACAACAGTCCACAGGGCCTGTGTGGCTCATTGAGTTAGGTAGTTGGATTACCTAACAACTCATACAAGCCTATCACCAATATGGCGTGGGTTCGCGCCCGGCTTTGTAAATTACAAAAAGGGTGCACTCGACTCGCAGCCGCAAGTGATAAAGTTTACCAGTTGCTTGCCCATGGTAGGTGGTTCTCTCCGTGTACCCCGGCTTCCTCCACCACTAAAACTGGTCGCCATGATATAGCTGAAATATTGTTGAAAGTGGCGTTAAACACCAAAACTCAAATCAAATCAAATCACAACAGACCCCAGTCAGACATATCGCTCCATCATACATGGTGATCCGTGACGGTAAACAAAATGCTTGGAATTCTATACTCTGAGATATTCGCAACCGGGCATTGTCCTATTTTAATTAAATATTTTCAGTAATAGATATATCTAATATACCATGTCGGTACCGACGCACTAACTACTGGATGGATGATACCCTCGGGGACTAATAGTTAATTACATCGTAGCAAAGCAAATTACAAAAACGAAAGATAAAACACTTTTTGGAATAATAACTTGCTATAAATATACATTGTATTCTTAAAAATGTCACGATTGTCTGCTATTTATATTAAAGTGACTTAGACAATTTGATAAGGTTGATAAGGTAAATGTTTATTCATGTTATAGATATAAATTGGAGCATCCAAATGAATTGATTGTATTTCCTTTTAAGTAATTGACTTTGAACTAATGTAGAAACGATATTTACTGATGCATAAATGAAATTCACTGATGCATAAATGATATTCGCTGATCCATAAATGAGATTTCCTGATGCATAAATGATAATCACTGATGCATAAATGATATTTACCTATGCATAAGTGATATTCAAGAATATGATGATACCAAAAGGGAATCAGAATCCATAAATCGAAGAAGGGCAGACAACACAATGTCCAGAAGAAAAAGAACAAAAGGAAAAATAACGATCTACAAATCATACATATACAACTAAAGATTGAGAAACATGAACCCCACTAAAAACCGGCTGTGATATATGAATTGTTTTTTTTTACTGTAGCGTAAATAGTGTTTACTGATATTAATCATTGTTCCAGAACAAAAGTGTCAAGATACGAAAAGGAGTCAAATAATACTATGACCAATAACAACTGGCCAATCAGAGACACACAACACACTACAGGGAAGCATGAGGAACTCAATATTCCACTAACATTCGAGAGTGCACTCAGATAACTCAGAAGGATAACCAGTTCAGGCTTCAATATTAGCATCGATTGTGTTGCTCATGTTCTCTTGGCCAATGTTACGATCTTCTCATCAGACAAGATATTCGGCTAGTCATTGCCTACTGTTGTTTGTATGCGTGTAATAATTCTTATAGAATTAATGTATATCATTTTCGTGCATTTTGATTGGACAAGAGCACTGTCATCTGTTTGTTTTTGATTCGTTCATAACTCGAGGAACTTTTCAATCTACAAGTCGTAACTAAGGGGTCCAGCTGGAAGGATCCACCCTCTTGACAACGTGAAATTCTGCATGTCATATTTATAATAATACACAAAAATAATTAAATTGCCTACCTTGAAAACTTATTTTAGTTAAATATTATCAAAATTGAAGCGTACACGAAGACACATTACGCCTGATCTTTACGTTTTAAACTGGAAGTCTTCATAAGACACCATGTTGTTTATGTGCCAAAGTCGTTAGCAACATTTCGCTGAATTTTAATTTGTGCGATATTTAGACCTGGGATATGCAAAAATACACTTTTATATTCAATATCGCTTTGAAGAATTACAAGTATTAAACGATTCTTTTTAGGAGTTCATGCATTTATTCAGCTTGTGAGTGCATCGACACCATTTACACATGCATGAAGTCCTGAAAAGAAGCGTTTAATACTATTATGATATCCAACATTTTGTCCTATCATATGTCTTTACATTCTTAGTTCCGTGTAGTGAAGCCCGCTCCGATTTCCGTATGAATACGATGTTCGGTTCGTCTTAGCCTCCATATGCTGGACACTTGTAGATTTTATGTGCATATCCTAACCTTAATTGCTTTACTCTAAATTAATGCTTAGAAATCCAACGCGTGATAATTCTGGTTGAAGAACACTAGATCTTGGAAATAAGTTTTTTTTCATAAATCTTACTGTTTTGTTGTGGGCAATCTGAAGATTATTTTAAAATTCTAAGATGATGCGGCATATCACGAGGGGCAGCAATAGTCAGTGACGCTGGATTAGAGCCATGGTAAGAGTTTTGCTACTTTCACTTGACAAACTGTTTGCTCTGCGGTATGTACATTTTATTCTTGAATATTCCTTTTTTGATAATTGAGTTAGATATGTTTTCTCCTGATAAGTTTTGTTCTATTTTTAAGTCTAAATAGACATAGAATTGTCTGCGATTTAACAATTAGATCATTACATTGTATTTGGAAATTTGTTACTTTCTTCAGTTTACGTTCCGGACCACATATAATGCATTGTGTCTTGACGAGGTTTGAAAATAGCTTATTATCAACAAGTTAGTTGCGTCAAGCCTCTAATTCCTTTCTAACTTCTGAGAGATAACCTCTGTGTCTTTGTGAGAAAATAGTATGGTTTTGTCGTCGGCAAATAACAGGAGTTTGAAGCCGGGATGAATACTGATAGATATGTCGCTAACGTAAAACAAGAAAAGCAAAGGGCCTAAAATGTCTCCCTCGGGTTATCCACCTGTAACATTAAGGAGCGTAAATTCCGCCCCTTTTCTACTTACTAGTTCTTGCCATCCTGTTCAATAGAACACAAACAATTTGACATCTTTCACGCCAATATATCTTAATGTTTGGAAAATTATTTGATGGTCCATTGTACTTTTATTAAATGCTTTTTGTAAGTCTACCATAACCATTCCTGTAAATAAACCTTCTGATCTTTGTAATTTAATGTTATCAAATAGATGGATAAGACAAGTATCAGTTTGGAAAGAACTCTCATGACCAGACTGTAATTGATATAACAAACTATGTTTGATCCGATCCGTCTCCTGTTGTTTACACACGGCTTTTTCAAGAATTTTAGAAAAGATGCATATAATGCATACTGGTCTATAATTTCTTATTTCTGATCAACAGTTCTTTTTAAGCAAAGGTTTTACTCTGGCTACTTTCAGTTCTTCATTTGTAATGGATATAATCTCACCAGGTAAGTTATTGGTTTGGCCACAACGCTCGTTCCGTCTTTGATGAATCCCGCAGGATTATTATCTCTCCATGTGCTCTTGAAAGAGTTTAAATTACTAAGTTCTTTGTATATAAAGTCTTGATTTACATAGAGATAATTATATTGTTGCTGGTTAATTTACTGTAGAAATATTAAAACTGTGTGGAATTAACATAAAATATTCTTGGAGGTGGTGGTAATTGGCCGACAGGCGAAGAAGCTACAGTGGTGAAAATGTGTTAAAATGAATCGCGATTTCTTTAAAGTGATATTAGGTCTGTCCGACTACATCCGACCCCATTCCTCTGTTTTGAACTATGTCCTTGGTATTTCAATTGCTGCCAGAGTTTGTTTTAATACAATTTTGCTTTTACAGATTTCTCATGTTTCTCGATCTCGCCTGACCTAAAGTCTTCCTTAGCTTTCTTAATATCTCTCTGGATTTTGTTCCTGATTTTACAAACATTTCATGGACTGGTGTTTATCTTGTATTGTTTGTACGTTGGTTAGAGGTTGTCTCTATTAATGAATATAACTAGGATAGCAGATGTAATACATGGTTCCGTCTACATAGTTTTATTATAGTGCCCTTCCGTACAACCGTCTAAATAGTATATAGTGCTACATAGTTATCATGACTGCCTTTCCTAGAAATGATACGTCTACAGTGTCGGATCTAGATAAAGAGAGGCGCTATGCTAATCCACTTGTGAGGTCCCTCCAAATTCCCCACCTTCACGACTGGAGGAAGATGGAAGTGTGCTTAATCCATTTCAATAAAAGCAAGGAAGATGAAGGGTGTTTAAATTTCTGCCATATTCTGAAATGGAATGCAACTGTGTAAGGAAGATTAATGAAGGGTTGTGTAGAAAGTACATTACGTAATAACATCATAAGTGTTAAGCTCCAATAACAGTGTTAAAAATAATACACACCTTGGCGGGAGGCCCCCTAAATTGTGAGGCCCTAGGCTTCAGCCTATCGAGCCTATAAGTAAATCCGGCACTGCACGTCTATTTAAGGTTAGAACAGTAGAAGACAACATCAGTATCGCATATATCAGTACTACAACGGTACCGAGATGCAGCGAGCGCATAACCCGTAGAAATTGATAGTACCTCTAGGCTGCATTGTAGAGGGGGTATGAGGTATGCTGATTATTGAACACCTTACCGTGACTGTGAAATAGAACAGCTATACAACCACTGTTCCATTCGTACCTTCAATTGTACCCCCACTCCACCGGAGGGGGTTGGGGTATACTGTTTTACCTCTGTCCGTCCTTCCGTCTATCTGCCCTTCCGTCCGTCCCAAGATATCTTTCTTCGCATTTTTCTCAGGAACACTATTGATGGCAGAAATCTGATATTTGGTCACAAGCTTCATATAACTAAATTTAGTACTGTTTGACTACTATTTTACCTATTTTTTTCCCAGTATTGTTATAAATGCTGTTTTAGTGACAACCGGAACCTTTGAACCGTAATGGAAGCGAGAGGTTGGCGCCGTAAAATCTGATTCAATCCACCATTTCTTTAGAAATGCCTGTACCAAGTCAGGGCCATTGCGGCTTCCCAGTTTCCCGGTTGTTGACTGATTTTGTCTGTTTATTGATTTATGAGTTTTGAATTTCCCTTTGGAAGATTTCTCTGTGTTCGGTAATTTTGTTATTACCCTTATATAGGTACCCCATATCGGGAAAGGCGTTTTTGGACCCGTCACATTCCTACTTCCTGTTTTCCGAAGAGCGAGTGTATCATAAGTGAGCATTAGCTCACAGTTCATCTTGTTTACATTTAAGTATAAAGTCGGATAGTCGCTCATATTTATTTTCATCCAGATCTTTTCTTACTAAGATATGTGTAGCATAGAAATATTTATGAAATACATTGTCATATTTCATTAGTATCAACAAATTACATTTTCACACATTACAGGTACATTAATGCATATTTTATCTAGTCGGGGTAACTTAATTCCAAATAACTTCCACCGCTCACGAAAAATGCATTAACTCGCCGCCTAGCTTAAAAGACTATGTAAAAATAAAGCATATGTTTATAATTCAACCATATTCTAATTTAAATTTGAAATTCCAATGGTTTGCAAATCTCTCACCGCTTTTTTTGTATTCAAGTCCCATGGAATCACAATGGGAATGCTATAGTTCCATCGGTTATTTATCAGGTCCATTGGGAATATTTTTTTTTAAATGTTTGCTTTTTAATAAAACATTTGGAATAGAAGTTAAACATATTTATCTTCATTCATGACTTATCACGTGAAACAAGACCGGTGCCACTAGTGGAGCAGAAACTGCTTACCTCACACCCCGGACTTTAGTGGGATTCGTGTTGTTCAATCTTTTGTGTAGTGCTTTGTAGATCATTGTTTATTGTTTATTCGTTTGACCATTGTAAGAAGAGTTTGAGGATACTAAAAGGGGTAATCAGAATCCATAAATCGAAGTAGAACAGACAACACAACGGCCAAAAGAAAAAGAACAGACAACACAACGGTCAAAAGAAGAAGAACAGACAACACAACGGCCAAAAGAAGAAGAACAGACAACACAACGGCCAAAAGAAAAAGAACAGACAACACAACGGCCAAAAGAAAAAGAACAGACAACACAACGGCCAAAAGAAGAAGAACAGACAACACAACGGCCAAAAGAAGAAGAACAGACAACACAACGGCCAAAAGAAGAAGAACAGACAACACAACGGCCAAAAGAAGAAGAACAGACAACACAACGGCCAAAAGAAGAAGAACAGACAACACAACGGCCAAAAGAAGAAGAATAGACAACACAACGGCCAAAAGAAAAAGAACAGACAACACAACGTCCAAAAGAAAAAGAACAGACAACACAACGGCCAAAAGAAGAAGAACAGACAACAACAACGGCCAAAAGAAGAAGAACAGACAACACAACGGCCAAAAGAAGAAGAACAGACAACACAACGGCCAAAAGAAGAAGAACAGACAACACAACGGCAAAAAGAAGAAGAACAGACAACACAACGGCCAAAAGAAGAAGAACAGACAACACAACAGCCAAAAGAAAAAGAACAGACAACACAACGACCAAAAGAAGAAGAACAGACAACACAACGGCCAAAAGAAGAAGAACAGACAACACAACGGCCAAATGAAGAAGAACAGACAACACAACGGCCAAAAGAAGAAGAACAGACAACACAACGGCCAAAATAAGAAGAACAGACAACACAACGGCCAAAAGAAAAAGAACAGACAACACAACGGCCACAAGAAGAAGAACAGACAACATAACGACCAAAAGAAGAAGAACAGACAACACAACGGCCAAAAGAAGAAGAACAGACAACACAACGGCCAAAAGAAAACAGAACAGACAACACAACGGCCAAAAGAAGAAGAACAGACAACACAACGGCCAAAAGAAGAAGAACAGACAACACAACGACCAAAAGAAGAAGTAGATCGAGTACAATGTACCCATTATAAACCGGGGATGAACTCAGGTGCTCCGGAAGGGTAGGTAGTTCCTGCTCCACTAGTGACATCCGTCATGACTTCTGATTACACCTGTTTAATTGGGTACCTTTTGCTCAATCTTCTGTGTAGTTTATTTGTTGGCAATTGTTTATCCTTTATTCGTTTGGCCACAGATAAACTCTGGCCTCGATGCCACAAAACATTTTCTTTGCTGAGCAAAATTTATTTTTGCTCAAATCTGTGTTCTCAGCCAATAAAATTTGAGCATTTCTTTATTTGAGAATATTCTCAGACTTAAGTGAATTCGGCGCCCTGCCCTTCCATTTAAGATTTCTGATTACCCCCTTTTCTCATTACATAATGGTAAACATTAAACTGCTAAAACATGCACACGTTGCTCCTACTTTCTTAATGAATTAAACATTACCCAATAATCATTAGTTTCTCCATTAAAACTTACTAATTACATCTCGGTATAGACCATTTTCTAATTAATCAGATCAATAATAACTTATTTAAATGACAGCATGACAGAGAAAACAAATTTACAGACTACCATTAATTTAAATTTGATATTGTAATTGGGATTGACTTTGACCTTTGTAGATTGTCAACTTACGGTGACTTTGTTGACCGATGGTTGACCTCTTTGTTATCTGTGACTTTTCGTGACATTGAACCCTGTTACCTTTTGTATTTTACGATGTTTTTCGGCAATTTTACTCGCTATAATCTATACATTCAAAATACCGTCCATTTGGAAAGATCAAAACTTTAATTGCATCTTAATGTATTTTTCAATAGAGAAAAACATGTCAACATGAAGCTAAGTGGATTTTGTGTTTGTTATTTCCCATGTGTATATCTTCTGCTTTAAAAAAAAATAAGCTCGAATTTCCTAATAAAATAGAAAAAATTCTCGGCAGCCATTATTCGTTCGGTTTTTACGAAAGTAACTTAACCCAAGTTTACATTTCTATTAATCAATGGCTATCAGGAATTATTTCTAAAACATCGTAAGGGGCGCCGTGATGCCGATCTTATGGTAGTTGGATTTCCAACTACCTATGCAGTCAGTGACTATCACCAATAAAGTTGTGCGTTTGAATCCACTCAGGACGAGGTGTAATCGATACAACATTATGTGATAAAGTTTGTCAGTGACAGGTCGATGGTTTTCTCCCCGTATTCCGGTTCCATCCATCAGAACTGCTACTAGACCGGTCTAACCAGCAGTTTTAATTGATTTCCCACAGACCCGCTAATCACACATAAAAAAAGTAATAGCTTATCCACTGAATAAAATGATTTCATTATACGCACATCCCATTACAAAATTGTTTCTCAGGGTAATATGTTTCTGAAGCACATAAAAAAACACCGTAATTATTTAATAAATTATGATGTGGTTAGTAATCCCGCCATTACATTGCGCATGTTTGCATAGCTTCATCATCAGCAATATTAAACAACGATTACTTCTTCGAGGTAGAGGGGAATCAAATGACAAATAAATGACGTTCTGTCAGATTTGCTTTGCCTCTATAAATGGAGGTAAGGAATCATGTAGATGATGCCAAACGACATGCGCAATACAATCTCACCGGAACTAAGTCCACCAGACTTCACAGAATTTGTTTCATTTTTTTTTAACTTAGCATGGGTGGCAGCAACGTCAGATATTGTCGGTACTCCATTTACAAACAAAACATAGATATCGAATGTCATGCGCGCACGACGCGTTTCATGAATAACCATCATAATCGACATAACAACGTACATGTAGATATCAGATTTAGTGTACACGACGCGTTTCCACAATAACCTTCATCCAGTACGTTATTAATAAAAAAAGATTGGAAAGCCAATTAATTGAAAAGTTTTGGGGAGAAAATAAACCAAAGGGCCTAGACAGGATAACCTAAATCGGTTATGGTCACGTACATCATGTCTTGTTTGTGCTTTATTACATAGAGTAGTGTCCAACACATATTGTGTTGTGTTTTTGCTTTGCTATTCTTCGTCTTGTGTCCCCTATGGTGCCGGTTTCTCTGAATTGTCCACTATGCCCCTTCGGTATTCTCTAACATTTATGTACAAATAAATTATCAGCAATTCAGCCAATTTGTGTTGTCATCTGTGATCATCTAGACGTACCCTTTTTGGCACAGGTATATTGACATTTATCTGATATATAAACACCAGAAGTCAAATGTAGACATTGTTAACGATCTATGTCCTATGAGAAAGACTGACTCAAACAATATTCTACATACAACACGCGATAGTGTCATTCCATAACAGCTACCGGGTTTGTAACTAGATTAACACGACGGGTGTCACTAGTGCAGCAGGAACTGCTTACCCTTCCGGAGCACCTGAGTTCACCCCCGGTTTTTAGTGCGGTTTGTGTTACTCATTCGTTAGTTGAATGTGTATGTTTTGTAGATCGTTGTTTGTCCCTTTGTACTTTTTTTTGGCCATTGTGTTGTCTTCTTCTTCGATATATGAATTCTGATTACCTCCCTTTGGTATCTTCAAGCTCATCCTACAACAATGTATTATCCTCTTCGTTCTATTTTCGTCTCATACCGGATCCTGCACGTGACAACTGACGCTATTTCTGCCTGTACTATATTGTGATGAGCTATTTCCGTCAAATTCAAGGAAGTAGAACATTAACTGTAAATATTGATGTGATCACGAATCTTTAGTATGATGCATGATATACATTATTGTTGATGTGTTTTTCGAGAATGGATTTCTCAGGGCAATATCGTGTCGAAAGCGAAGGTCGAGATGTGAGAGGCGATGAAAAGGTCATTTCGACCAATAAATATGAGCTATTGCATGTTTATCGAGGATTAGGTAACGTGACATTAATGACATCATTAAAACGTCACATAATAAAACAATGATATTATGTGCATATGGGGTATGTATCTCTCAGTTGGTCCGGTATTCCAGAGCTTGTGGTTCCTATCATGATTTCTGTGATAGAGGGTTCCTGCTAACAACGAAGCTACTGAACCAAGGGTTCCTTGTGGCTAAGTTGAAGTCATCATTTCAAAAGTTTTACGGTCGAAACCATGACTTCTTTAACCGTTATGAAACATTTATGTCACAAATGACCACGTATATGCTCCATTTATCGTAAACACTTTCCGGTCCTTTCCTCATTCATGACTTATCACCATAGCAACATGACGGATGTCACTAGTGGAGCAGGAACTGTTTACCCTTCCACAACACCCCTGGTTTTTAGTGGGGTTCGTGTTACTCGGTCTTTAGTTTTATGTGTAATGTGTTGCAGATCGTTGTTTGTAATTCGAATTCCGTTCATGGCGAGGTGTACTCGATACGACATTATGTGACAAGTCGGTGGTTTTCTCCGATTATCTCATCCAATAAAATTGACCGCCAAAACTGAAATATTGTTGAACGTTGCATTAAACCAAACATAAATTGTCCTTTTGCCCTTTTTTCTTTTGACCATTGTGTTGTCTGTTATTCTTCGATTGACGAATTCTGATTACCCCTTTGGTATCTTAAACTCTTATTGAACCTTTTGAAATTGCAGGATAAACACAAAATACGTACATTATATATTTATCTGCTGATCTTTCGCAAACTAGTTGTAAATCATTTCACTTCCTGTTGACAGAAAAGATCAAAAATGGTAATGAATGAATATTTGTTCAATTTTATTATTTCATTGAAATATCACCGCTCATGTATTAGTGTGATTTTTATTTCTGCAGGTCCAAAAAATTATAATTAATGTGCATTAGGCGAACAAATTGGAGAAATATTCGATGAACATCGTCTTTGTCCTAGTGTTTAAGCCTCCCACATATAAGCCCTATATTTGTAGACATTGCATTTCTATTGTATATTTATGCGACCTTGACACGAACACGTGATATAAAAACTGATACGTGACCAAAAAGGCATAATCCAATTTGACCATGCTGACTGCATTATATGTCAATTTACGGCTTCTGCTTATCCCCCCCTTTGGTATCTTCAAAAATTTCTCATGATACATTTATAAAATTGTAGTACAGAGGGAAAATACTTGTCAATTGGAATTACCAAAAATAGATGATACAAGACACATAACCATGAATATGTATACACAATCGTCATGAATATTCATGAGATCTCTTAAAGCTTAATTGCATAGTCTGCACTAGAATAAGCAATGGTACAATATACATTAAAACATCTGTAAGCTGACTTGTAAACATTATATACATGACACTCTCTGATGTAATGTATCAGTCTCTTAACATCAAGTTCTGTCGTAGACAACATGTAATCACCAATACCGTAAAGTTAATTAACCGTAATTTACCACTTTCTTGATGAGATTTAAATGCATAAAATTTAAATCGTTTATCCAAGTGTCCTCGAATTTAGCCGTTGTTTTCGATCGTGATTGTTTGGCTATTCGGTATTTTATTAAACCTTATTGGGATGACGTCATTTGTACGTCCTTTTTGAAATAGTATTTGGAAGGAGAAGAAGCCTTCAAAATACAGACATCTGTAATCGACCAAAATCGTAATGTATGGTATTCAAATACACATTTAAATGTTTTAAAACAAATCTTCAGAAGTTGATTGACATGTTTATACCATTAATTTTGTCGATGGCCGGAATATTTAAGCGTATTGTCAATCGAGACGGGAAAAAAGAAGAAAAAAGAAAAAAAAGAAAAGGAATTCGCCATGATCTTCATTTAAAACAACACCCTATTCCGTGACCGACAACCAAACTTCATGTTACACATTAAGATGTTTAAATGATTAAAGAGTAACATGCTATTAAAAAATATACCCTATATAAAAAAAAACCGGCATGCACGCCATACTAAGCCATGCCTAGGCCACAGCAAAACAATACATAATAATAATAAAACTGGCAATGAATCTCTAACAGAGATAGAGTGACTGAGTATATATTTATCTTACGAAGGAATCAAACCTTGAAAAAAAAGGGGGCGGGGCATTTTGGAAAGTGAAATCAAGGGTAACTCGGTTAAAGCGACACACATAATGAATATCTTTAATGGGGAAAATATTGAAATATGTAGATCTCTGCTAATCACGACAACTACAAATATTCTAACCAGTTGTTTAATGTAAACACCTATTAACTTTGAGATAGTTCTGTTTCAGAATCATAATTTTTTTAATTTTTTTTTGTGTTTGCTGAGAAACTAAGAAGAGCAAATTCACGGAGACTATCTACTTAAAAAAAAAAGAAAACTGAAAAATCCTAATGTCAGGGAGTATTTTAATATCGACAAAATTTTTGTCATGTTACATGTTACATGCCTGGCTACACATGTAAAGTGAACTATTTTTAGAATGGTAGCCGCCGTAACCTGCGGCGTGGTTTAAATACCGCGTGTTCAGATTATTATGAGATATGTACTCAACGAGTTTAAATTGGTTTATAGATCGAATGCTGATTTAGACACAATAAATGATTTTTAATCTGTCAGTTTGCTCGATCAGGAGCGCCGTACTTTCAGGTTTGATTTATCTCCCTCCCCCTTTTTGGGGTCAATTTATGATTTCCAAATGTCACCACGTGTGTGATACAAACACAAAATAATAATATTGTGATAAAATTAAATGATGCACTTGCTTATCTAAGCCAATGTTGAGACATAACAGTCCTGCAAAGTTCGGCCACAGCAACAACAAAAAAAACTTTGCGGGACAGGTGCTTTTTGTCAGTTTGTGACTTGAGTCACATATGCCCATCATATGGGTACACGTTTACTGCAAAGAAACTTTAAGACAGCGATTGTTTTTAATTAACAGTCACACAGATACATATAGATAAAATATTTTAAGAAGCGTAGTGTTGGTATTTTGTGCCCATGGAATCAGTCTTGCACATAAGAAAATGCATGCATGGTGCAATTGTGTTTAGGTCTCTTGTAAATTTGCTCACATTTTTTTTTCTCGTGGCAAGACAACTGCTGGTGTTTCACTTGGTATATAATGTTTTACTAATGTTACAATGTCCATATAATTTAAGCAGATTACACAGAATAATGATGTGCGTAATTTAATTATTAGATACGTTTAACCAGTTTAGGATATACCTTTGTATACTGATGTTGCACATATTAAACATGATTATCAGATACATTTCGGTATATAAAAGGGTATGTACCGATGGTGGAGAAACATGATAATCGGACAAACTTCAGTTTATAATAGGGTATACAGATTTGGCTTATAACACATTATCAGATAAATTTCAGTATACAATGTATAACATGGTATGCAGTCGTTGCATAATATAATTATTATAAATTTAAGCATATAACGTAGTATACCTATGTTGCATGTAACATGATTACCAGATAAATTTCAGTATATAACATTGGTATACCGATGGTTGCGAAAACACGATTATCAGATAAATTTCAGTATATAAAGGTGTTGTGCAGAGGGTGCATAAAGCATAATTTCATATGTTTAATTGATATGTATTGTTGATTCAGGCTAACTTGGCAGGGCGTGGGTATCGGTCGTAGTTGAATTGGAACCTTCATTTTTAATTTAGGGTGGACAGGTAAAATAGTTTACATCTGAATTCACTGATCCATTTAATTAGAGTCACTTGACAATTATTATACCTTTTATATTCTATACTATGCAAACAACAATACTATGAATAGCTGATTGTTGTTATTTGTACGAGAACCTGGTGTTACATATAAATAGTAAATTCATCCACGGTCATAGTTTGAAGTTCAAACAGGCCGGCAAGGTTACTTTGTAACATTAATAATAACCTTATTATCAAGTTTAGCTGATACGTCTTATCTTCTTATCAGATGTCTAACTGATGTGCACTTTATATCGTATTTTAAGATGCTTAGCCGATATGAACTTATCTTATTATCACATGTTTAATTGGCGTGTACTTATCTTATTTTCAGAGGTTTCGCTGATGTGAACTTAAGTTATTATCAGATGTTTAACTGATGCGCACTTGCCTTATTTTCAAATGTTTAACTGATAGGTACTAACTTATCATATTTTGGCTGATAATTACTAACCTTGTTATCAGATGTTTAGTTGATATGAACCTACCTTATTATCAGATGTTAAACTGATGTACTTACCTTATTATGAGATGCTTAGATGATATGTACTTGTATTATTATCAGATGTTCAGCTGATATGTACTTGTCTTAATTTCAGACGTTTAGCTGATATTAACTTACCTTATTATCATATGTTTAGCTGATAATTACTAACCTTATTATCAGATGTTTAGCTGAAATGTACCTTCCTTATTATCAGATGTTAAACTGACATGTACTTATCTTTGATCAGATGTTTCGCTTATATGAAGTGGCTTATTTTCATATGAATAGTTGATATGAACATATCATCTTATCAGATCAGATATTTAGCCGATAATTACCAACCTTAATATCAGATGTTTATCTGTAATATGTTTATCTTTTTCCAGATATTTAGCTGATATGATCTTGTCTTATTATCAGATGTTTAACAGATATGAACTTACCTTAATTTCAGATGCTTAGCCGATATCCGCTTACCTTATCATCAGATGTTTAGCTGATATGTACTTATCTTAATTTCAGATGTTTAGCTGATATGAACTTATCTTTTTATCAGATGCTTAGCAGATTTGTACTTGTATTATTGTCAGATGTTTAGCTGATATGAACTTTCATTATTTTCAGATGCTTAGCTGATATGAACTTGCATTATTGTCAGATGTTTAGCTGATATGAACTTGCATTGTTTCGGATGTTTAGCTGACAATTACTAACCTTATTATCAGATGAGTAGTTGATGTATTTATCTATTTTCAGATGCTTAGCTGATGTGTACTTATATTATTATCGGACGCTTCGCTGATATGAACTTGTCCTATTATCGGATGTTTGGCTGATATGTATTCATATTATCATCGGATGTTTAGCTGATATGTAATTATCTTATTATCAGATGCTTAGCTAATATTAACTTATCTTCTTGTCAGATGATTGGATATGAGCTTGTATTATTATCGGATGTTTGGCTGATACAGTATCTTATTTTCAGATGTTTTATTTCAGATGTTTAGCTGTTATGTATTTATCTCTTATTTTCAGATATTTATCTGATATGAACTAAGCTTATTATCAGATGTTTAGCTGATATTTACTTATCTTATTTACAGATGCTTAGCTGACAAGTACGTATATTATTTACAGATGTTTAGCGGACACGTACTTATATTATTTTCAGATGTTTAGCTGGTACGTAATTATATTATTTTCAGATGTTTAGCTGCTATATATGTACTTACAATTTTATATAATTTTCAGATGTTAGCTATATGTACTTACCTTGTTATCAGATATTTAGCTGATACCCATTTATATTATTTTCAGATGTTTAGCTGGTACGTAATTATATTATTTTCAAATGTTTAGCTGCTATATATGTACTTACAATTTTATATAATTTTCAGATGTTAGCTATATGTACTTACCTTGTTATCAGACATTTAGCTGATATGTACTTATATTATTTTCAGATGTTTAGCCGATATGTACTTATATTATTTTCAGATGTTTAGCTGATACGTAATTATATTATTTTAATCAGATCTTTAGCTGATATGTACGTATATTATTTTCAGATATTAGCCGATGCATACTTGTATTAATTGCAGATGCTTAGCTGAAACGTAATTATATTATTTTAAGATGTTTAGCTGATTCGTACTTATATTATTTTAAGATTTTTAGCCGGTACATACTTATATTAATTTCAGATGTTTAGCTGATACGTACTTATATTATTAATAGATGTTTAGCTGATATGAACTTATGTTATTATCAGATGTCTGTTGTGCCATTGATGGCATGCCGGAAAACCAAATAAAATGCTCTGGCAGGTGGAAATCAAAGGTTCACGAGAAATACGTATATCAGAATATAAGTAATTTTGTCAGATCTATCTTGGCAGTAAGTAATGTTCATAGTTAATTTTATTTTCTCTTTTGATAGTTTTGTGTAACCTTAATACTTGGGAATTGGCATCTAAATGCTATCTACTAAATGTAAGTATGGATAATTGGATCCAGTACTGTGAAATTTATCGAAGCCTGTCGCACAACAGGTGGCGTTGATCTGGGGCTATAAGTTGAATGGTAAGAATTACACAATTATAGCACAGTTTAATTGAATTTAGCAAATTTTGTGTTTAGTTTAGTCGAATTACACATGTATAGCCAATTTGGCCTGGAATCTACTTGTCATTGATTACAGAGTTAAACGTTATATAGCACAAATTATTTGAATTGAGCCAACTTGCCGGATTAGTTTAGTTTGGAAATTATTATTGGTGGAGTTGTAAGAATTACACATTTATAGCCGATTGGCTCGGAATCCATTTGTTATTGAATACAGAGTTATATAGCAAAAGTTATTTGAATCGAGCCAATTTTGCTGATTTAAAATTTTAAGTACAGGTTAAAGAATCATATAAGAACATTATTGTCACTGAAAGACCCTCCCAATTATATAATGTTTCATATTGGTGGAAATGATCTTGGATGCAAAAAGTTAGGTCTTTGATGATAAGTTGTATTTATGATTCAGGCACCAATATTTTATTGTGTGAATTTCTGATAGCCCCTCTTTTTCGAGAACATTAGTTTCTCTTAAGATGTAAGCATTTTGTTAAAATTTTGAAAGTGAAAATTATTCACTACTACAAACCATATAGTACATGTGTACGGCACAATGGCCACAGCTTGCGCAGCTCCCCCCAATTTATTGGCGGTTGTCACGACAATCAAGTTTTCTTACAACTGAAAGCTTGCTTGCCATTCCAATATGGCCGATTTCGCTGCGTTCAACGAAGTATATCAGTGGACATATTGAATTTAACATTTACCTCCGATGTCCAGGGTTAATTACTTCCGTTTAATTTCTGCATATTCTCATATATTTAAGACTGCTAGCGTTAGCCACTGATTTCCAGGGCTAATTGCTATCCGACAGTCATCATGTTTCATCTACGATCTGCCATTGGAACATATTCGGCGATCAGCATGGATAAACAAACATTCAATTTAATCATTTTAAAGTCAAATTTTTATCATATGACATTTTACTCAATTTACAAATTATCTAGTCATATTCAAATTTAACAATTGTAACATATGACATTTTACTCAATTTACAAATTATCTAGTCATATTCAAATTTAACAATTGTAACTTGTGAATAAATTGCTGTGGCCAATTGTTGCCAAACCTTTATTGATTGTTTTGTTTTTTATGAGGGCATCTGGGGATAATGGGATTTAAATGCATAACATTTAAATCGTTTATCCAAGTGTCCTCGAATTTAGCCGTTGTTGTCGATCGTGATTGTTTGGTTATTCGGTATTTTATTAAACCTTATTGGGATGACGTCATTTGTACGTCCTTTTTGAAATAGTATTTGGAGGGAGAAGAAGCCTTCAAAATACAGACATCTGTAATCGACCAAAACCTACCCACCCACTCCGTAAGGAGTGGACCTTTGTTACATATACTGCTTTGGTTTTAATATATTTTAACAGGTTGTGTCAGTAAATGGTGTAATTGGAATGAAGTACAACTACCCTGGAAGAAGGCGTCTTCCACCATTGGTTCAATTTAAGGATAAAAAGACATTGAAGCGTTTTATATTGCAAACTAGTGCTAAAGGCGCTCCGACATTGTGGATGTGCTTGCTTATCCCACGAACTTGTAGCCGTTTTAAACCTGCTTCTATACCAGTATATGGCCGATTTCGCTGCGTTCAACGAAGTATATCAGTGGACATATTGAATTTAACATTTACCTCTGATGTCCAGGGTTAATTACTTCCGTTTAATTTCTGCATATTCTCATATATTTAAGACTGCTAGTTAGCCACTGATTTCCAGGGCTAATTGCTATCCGACAGTCATCATTTTTCATCTACGATCTGCCATTGGAACATATTTGGCGATCAGCATGGATAAACAAACATTCAATTTAATCATTTTAAAGTCAAATTTTTATCATATGACATTTTACTCAATTTACAAATTATCTAGTCATATTCAAATTTAACAATTGTAACATATAACATTTTACTCAATTTACAAATTATCTAGTCATATTCAAATTTAACAATTGGAACTTGTGAATAAATTGCTGTGGCCAATTGTTGCCAAACCTTTATTGATTGTTTTGTTTTTTATGAGGGCATCTGGGGATAATGAACATTAAGGAATTGTTTACCATAATCTTGAGCAGTAATTATTGTTATGGATAAATATATTGTCACCCCAACATGTCAATTAAAGCTCATTAGTGTGGGTCGATTGTAGCACTTTGCGAAACGAATTTAATTGCTATTTATAAATGTTGTTGATGTAATGCAAATCGATTTTTATTTAATTTAATTAATAAAACAGATTGTCGTATGAAACGAATTTATTTGGAATTTATATATTTTGCAATCGGTTTTTGCTTAATTTAATTAATAAAACGGATCGTCGTACGAAATGAATTTAATTGGCATTTGTTAATTTTGCCGATGTCATGAAATCAACTTTGTTAATAATAATTTAATTAATTAATGGATTTTAATGCATTTTTGGATAATCTTTCTTATTTTTTTTTTTATTGAAAAATGCTTAATTATAATTTGTAGAGGAAACGGAAGATAAATAAATCCGTGCTTTTGACATTTTCATATATTTTTTTAAAACGTTTTTAATAAGGAACAAAATTAGCGTTCAAATAACAACAAAGAATATAAAATCACAATAATTGTAATTTCATCACTTATCCTTCAAATTGTCCAAATTGATTTTTATGTAGAACACAATTTTGTAGAAATAAGACATAATGACGTTTCACCTCCTTACAAAATTTGTTTGTATCAAATCATTTAAGTGTTTATTAACTGTTGATATTATAAGGTTAACAATTATTTCTATCAAGCATTTAAGAAATCGATTAATCAAGACAAAACGATTTTCCCATAATGCAACGAAATCACTCGGATATTTGTTATTATCAGTTTAATTAGAGTGTCATTCAGTTGAATATATTCATTGGAATGAGTTATCTATAAATGTCGTCGTATTCACCAAATATCTGTAATTATTGTATCTTTAATAGCATGACTGGTTCCACTAGTGGAGCAGGAAGTACGTATCGTTCCGGGTCATGTGAGTTCACGGCCGTTTATTGTGGGGTTCATTGGAAGACACTGGATTATCTAGAGTATTCCCAGATTAGGGGTTAAAGGTTATGGATTGATGGAGGAAACACGAGCATTCAGAGATTCAGAGTATTCCAGGGTTAAGGGTTATAGGTAGATGCAGGAAACTGGAGCATCCAGAATATTCTAGAGTTAAGGATTATATGCAATTGGTAGATGGAGGGAAATGGAATGCCAAGACAAAAATCACGTTGTAGGCCAAGGACAACAGCCGTCCTGTCATAAATCACTGACAAAATGTATTACATACAGTTGTGTTATATACAAGATGAGGCGGGAATCAAACTCCCAACTCTAATAGTGATAGCCATTTATCCCGACATATGTACGTGCCTATCCCAAACCAGGACCTGGATTTCCTACGTCATATGTCGTGGACATTTTTGTGTTCTGTTAAGATGTGAGGTGGCTGTTCATTTTGTTGATATTGGTGAATTGATGACCATCACTGTTTAAACTTTCTTTTGTTTTGTTGATATTGGTGGAATTGATGACCATCACTGTTTAAACTTTCTTTTGTTTTGTTGATATTGGTGAATTGATGACCATCACTGCTTAAACTGTCTTTTGTTTTGTTGATATTGGTGGAATTGATGACCATCACTGTTTAAACTTTCTTTTGTTTTGTTGATATTGGTGTAATTGTTGACCATCACTGTTTAAACTGTCCTTTGTTTTGTTGATATTGGTGGAATTGATGACCATCATTGTTTAAACTGTCTTTTGTTTTGTTGATATTGGTGAATTGATGACCATCACTGTTTAAACTGTCCTTTGTTTTGTTGATATTGGTGTAATTTATGACCGTCACTGTTTAAACTTTCTTTTGTTTTGTTGATATTGGTGGAATTGATGACCATCACTGTTTAAACTTTCTTTTGCTTTGTTGATATTGGTGGAATTGATGACCATCACTGCTTAAACTTTCTTTTGTTTTGTTGATATTGGTGAATTTATGACCATCACTGCTTAAACTGTCTTTTGTTTTGTTGATACTGGTGTAATTGATGACCATCACTCTTTAAACTGTCTTTTGTTTTGTTGATATTGGTGAATTGATGACCATGACTGTTTAAACTGTCTTTTGTTTTGTTGATATTGGTGAATTGATGAACATCACTGTTTAAACTGTCTTTTGTTTTGTTGATATTGGTGTAATTGATGACCATCACTGTTTAAACTTTCTTTTGTTTTGTTGATATTGGTGAATTGATGACCATCACTGTTTAAACTTTCTTTTCATAGTAGATAGATGTTAATACCAACTACCATGCGGTATTAGTATTAGTATTAACAAATATCGACTTAAGCTAAATGTTATGAACATGCGATCATGTGTATTAATCACTATTCGTGGTATGCCTATTTTCGTGGATTTATCAGGTCGAATTAAAAATCCAACGTAAATTGGTCATTATATACATAGAGAATAATACATGGCAAAATCCTTATCATATGCCGTATCATTCCGAGATACCAATATCATCCAGAGGGCCTTTAGGATTTTGCCATGTTTTATACACTTTATCATATATTTAAACAGGAGAGTATACAATTAATTTGTGTGTCAAAATCAGTTGATAAATGGCTTTCAGGTACAATAACTGATTATTCACAATAAACCCTTTAAAAGGTGTACTTTGATGTCCTTTTTATCTGTTTGATAATAATACATGTATTTTTTTTAGATTTTTTTAATTTTTAGATTTTTTTTAATTTTTACATTTTATGAAAATATTGAATTTTTTTTTGAGAATTTGAAATTTTTGAAATTAAAATTTTTTTTTTTTTCAACAATTTTGAAATTTATGAAATTTTGAAAATTTTTAAATCTTGAAATTTTTTTAAATTTTGAAAAAAAATTGGGGTACGATAAAGGGTAGTGGTACGATAAAGGGTAGGGGTATGATAAAGGGTAGGCATCTGGCACTTTATCAAATATTCAAAACTACTGTATTTACCACTAAATATATGATAAATGTACTTATTCTATGTGGGTATACCTGATGTTCAGTAATTTCTCAGTAATATCTGAATATATGAAATGTTAAAGGAAAATAAGCCATATAGGTAATTCAACTTTTATATTTCAGGTACATTGATGGTTTATCTACTTATGTACAAATATATATCCAGAGTATTCCAGGGGTAGGGCCTATAGAATTTACCCTGGTGGAAGAAACTTGAAGATTCAGATTAATCAGATTTAAACTTAAAATTTAATTATTAGATGAAATGTTCATTCCACTTAAATGCTGATAATTGTCAACCAAGGATAACTCATGAATGCCTTTTAGCTTTTTTCCAATGAAGTCGAAAAAGCAAAAATGATGATCATCAAGTAAACAAGGCACAAAACTTCTCTAGCTCACAACAATAATAACACGAGACACCTAACTGGCTAACAACACGTAATACATCTCCGACTCACAACCACAACAATACGAAGCATCCTCTTACACACTGCTATAATAACACGAGACACCTTATTGGCTAACAACACGTAATACATCTCTGACTCACAACCACAACAATACGAAACATCCTCTTACACACTACTATGATAACACGAGACACCTTACTGGCTAACAACACGTAATACATGTCTGACTCACAACCACAACAATACGAAGCATCCTCACACACTACTATGATAAGATGAAACACCTTATTGGCTAACAACACGTAATACATGTCTGACTCACAACCACAACAATACGAAGCATCCTCTTACACACTACTATAATAACACGAGACACCTTATTGGCTAACAACACATAATACATCTCTGACTCACAACCACAACAATACGAAGCATCCTCACACACTACTATGATAAGATGAAACAACTTATTGGCTAACAACACGTAATACATGTCTGACTCACAACCACAACAATACGAAGCATCCTCTTACACACTACTATAATAACACGAGACACCTTACTGGCTAACAACACGTAATACATCTCTGACTCACAACCACAACAATACCAAGCATCCTCTTACACACTACTATAATAACACGAGACACCTTACTGGCTAACAACACGTAATACATGTCTGACTCACAACCACAACAACACCAAGCATCCTCTTACACACTGCTATAATAACACGAGACACCTTACTGGCTAACAACACGTAATACATGTCTGACTCACAACCACAACAATACGAAGCATCCTCTTACACACTGCTATTATAAGATGAAACACTTTCCAAGTTCACAAACAATTTCCTGGTTTCCAGATTTAATAGCCGTTGGTTTGACTCAGTTGTGGATCGAAACCACGATCTAACGCACTCAAATAAAGAAGCTAAAGAGTACATCACCGATTCGGAATTTCTGTGAAGGAAATGTGATACATTGTACATATACTGTATGTCATGTAACATAGCAATCAATGAATTTCACCAACTTCAATATATCATGTTCATTACGATGACGTAGAAATCAATGAATTTCACCATCTTCAATAGATCATGTTCATTACGATGACGTAGAAATCAATGAATTTCACCATCTTCAATAGATCATGTTCATTACGATGACGTAGAAATCAATGAATTTCACCATCTTCAATAGATCATGTTCATTACGATGACGTAGAAATCAATGAATTTCACCATCTTCAATAGATCATGTTCATTACGATGACGTAGAAATCAATGAATTTCACCATCTTCAATAGATCATGTTCATTACGATGACGTAGACATCAATGAATTTCACCATCTTCAATATATCATGTTCATTACGATGACGTAGGCATGTTTTAGAGTTGATATGTCGTTTAACATACATCCACCAGAGAACAATATTCATTTGCTCGTTCCTTTGAATTAAATATGATTGGAGTTTATTAATCGTGTAGCATAAAATGGAGTGATCTGCAATATTCACCTCCTCGCTCCAATAAAGGAGACATGCACGATTGACGTATTAATTCTCGTTAAAGAGATATGATTTACAGTTGAGATGTCATCTAACATAACAGTCGGTGAGCTACACGGTTGACGTATTAATTCTCGTTAAAGAGATATGATTTACAGTTGAGATGTCGTCTAACATAACAGTCGGTGAGCTACACGATTGACGTATTAATTCTCGTTAAAGAGATATGATTTACAGTTGAGATGTCGTCCAACATAACAGTCGGTGAGCTACACGATTGACGTATTAATTCTCGTTAAAGAGATATGATTTACAGTTGAGATGTCGTCCAA
>MJUT01009430.1:47972-58866 GCA_002080005.1 Gigantidas platifrons | reverse complement strand
TTGTTTTGTGTCTCTGGTGTTTTCCGTGTTGTTTTGTGTCTCTGGTGTTTTCCGTGTTGTTTTGTGTCTCTGGTGTTTTCCGTGTTGTTTTGTGTCTCTGGTGTTTTCCGTGTTGTTTTGTGTCTCTGGTGTTTTCCGTGTTGTTTTGTGTCTCTCGTGTTTTCCGTGTTGTTTTGTGTCTCTGATGTTTTCCGTGTTGTTTTGTGTCTCTGATGTTTTCCGTGTTGTTTTGTGTCTCTGATGTTTTCCGTGTTGTTTTGTGTCTCTGGTGTTTTCCGTTTTGTTTTGTGTCTCTCGTGTTTTCCGTGTTGTTTTGTGTCCCTGATGTTTTCCGTGTTGTTTTGTGTCTGGTGTTTTCCGTGTTCTTTTGTGTCTCTGGTGTTTTCCGTGTTGTTTTGTGTCTCTAGTGTTTTCCGTGTTGTGTTGTGTCTCTGGTGTTTTCCGTGTTGTTTTGTGTCTCTGATGTTTTCCGTGTTGTGTTGTGTCTCTAGTGTTTTCCGTGTTGATTTGTGTCTCTGGTGTTTTCCGTGTTGTTTTGTGTCTCTGGTATTTTCCGTGTTGTTTTGTGTCTCTGGTGTTTTCGGTGTTGTTTTGTGTCTCTGATGTTTTCCGTGTTGTTTTGTGTCTCTGATGTTTTCCGTGTTGCTTTGTGTCTCTGGTAAGTCCATTCTTGATTGACTCTTCGGTTTTCTCTAACGTTTGTTAACAGTCAAATCTCATTACAATTGAATATCAAAATTCATCAAGAAGTAGGGGCCGTCGTGGTCGTGCTCGTATGATAGTTGGATTTACAACTACCTTTGTAATCAGTGCCTATGACCACTAATGTTGTGAGTTCGAATCCCGCTCATGGCGATGTATACCCGATCCAACATTATGTGATAGAGTTCTCCAGTTACTTGCGACATGTTGGTGTTTTTCTCTGCCACGATATAACTGAACTATTGTTGAAAGTGGCGTTAACATCATAAACAAAGCCAAGCCAAACCAATTAAATAGTCATAAGAACACTGCAATAAAACCTAGTGAAAACGATATATAATACTGTATTGGTTTAGCACAGGCATGAACATGTGGCGGAGTTACACCGGTTAATAGGACCCAAAACCTCACTGCGAATATTCCAGTCTTAACATTTAGAGTTCCAGAACAACACAACTATAAAGCTAGATCTGGTTTAAATACCACGATATCATGGCAAATAACAGTAGAAAAACAACACTGACATCTCACTTGTGCTCCAACGAAGTTGACTTATTGTACATTACTATTGTCTACTAAATAATTAAGGTTAACGAGCATTGAGTTTTACCTGAAAATAAAACCCAAATTCTGGTTTATAATTAGTAACGTGTTTTGATTTCTACAGTTCGGTTTGATAAGCAATGTAGTTTACTTGAACAAAAAAACAACTGTTTTTCACGCTTCGCATCCTAGAATCAGAAATAAGGTGTAATTTGTCAATTTGTTAGTTGCCGTAATTGAAAATTATACATTAAATCAAGCTAAATGAGGGACCCGGGTGGCTCAATGAGTTAGGTCGTTGGATCTAACACCTCATGAAAGCCTATCATCAATACGGCGTGGGTTCGCGCCCAGCTTTGTAAATTACAAAAAAGGGTGCACTCGACTCGCAAATGATAAAGTTTACCAGTTGCTTGCCTAGGGTCGGTGGTTCTCTCCAGGTACTCCGGCTTCCTCCACCACTAAAACTGGTCGCCATGATATAGCTGAAATATTGCTGAAAGTGGCGTTAAACACCAAAATTCAAATTCATTCAAGTTAAATGAAACAAAATAAAAATTAATGACAACCATGAAATATCCATGGTTCCTGGACAAAGAAGAATATAAGACAACGAACCCTTTTTTACAGCATTTTTACAGAAATATGAGGTTCCCACACTAAATACAACATGGTTATTTTTGTATGAACACGAATTCAACAAATTGCTGAAATAGTCACAAATCAACGCAATATTATAACAAATTATTAAAAAATATATTTTTGATGATACAATTTGTCGCTATTGTATGGAATTATTTTACAAATATGATCAACAATTCTCTTTGTTTGGAGATGCAGTCATATTATCAAAATATAATTATAATACAATTATTATGCAACACGTTTAGTTGTTTGACGTCAGGTTCACAGTTGACATGTTCTATCTAAGGAACCTTCTTTGAATGAGCCATTAATTCTTGAAATCCAACATGTCAATTACTAAAATGTGACGGCCTCTAATATCCATTTTATTGGCTCCTCTAAGCATGGTCAGGAAAACGAAATGGCGGTCGTCAAATCTCTAATTGACGCCCACAGCTCTTTAAATATAACACAGTTATTTCTTAATTTAAATATGATGAACATGAAGGAAAGGTAGCACCAATTATTTCTGGATATGTGACGTATATGACTTCAGTAAAGTTCAATTCTGGCCTGTAATGTTTGATAAATAGTATCTTACCTGAGTGAATCCCTATCCTGGTTTTCAACGTTTCATTTGGTAAGTGTTTTATTTTAAACTGTCTAATTTCCTTCAGAATAGCCAATGACATGTAAGCTATTTCTTTGGCGTGCTCCTGTCCGTTTCTGACAGGTAAACCGGAAACAACCATATACGCGTCGCCAATTGTTTCAACCTACAACATGAAAAAAATAAGCAAAAACACCCCGTGAGAAAAATTCCTCAATAAAACAAATTCGTAGGAGTAAAGTCCAAACCGACACCCCTAACACACACATGACCGCTCACTATTCTGGCTTTGTTCAGTCACTTCAACATAAAGTGGTGGGGTTAAACCACATCTTTGGGCTCAAACCACGCCTCTTTGTGCATAGATGTGGCTATGCAAGTGTTTCCACATGCCAATCAGATGCCAACCCTTACATATAACTGGGTAAGCAGCGTTGGTATAAATGACGTTATATTCTTCACCATCTTGAACTGCTTACCCTTCCGAAGCATCTGAGTAGGAATCGTGTTACTCGCTCTTTAGTGCTATATGTATGTTTTGTAGATCGTTGTTTGTCCTTTTGTGATTTTTCTATTGGCCATTGTGTTGTTTAAGAAATAATCCATGGCAGCCATTGTGTTATATTCATTTAACCATGGGCTGGGCCTTTATAATCGAATTTAATCCCGAGCGACAGGACAAATACGGTAATTTACTTGCAAAACGCCGCCTATACACACAGCAATGTATTTGGCTGTTCCGTTACCCTCCCGAACACAAAGATATGATTTCTGTCATTTCTAGATACGATTTCTGTCATTTGAGATTACTGAATGTTGTCATTGATGAACATCAATTCAAAAGAAAGGGAAAATACTACAAATCCCACTTCGACAAGGAGGCGTACACGAAGCCAAAGAAACGTCAGGATATCTATGTTCTAAACTGGAAGTCTTCATATGACGTCATGTTGCTTACGTGCCAAAATTGTCAACAACATTTCGCGGAGTTTTAATTTTCTACGATAAATGTAGGTCAGTATAACGTACACCATTTCGCCGGAGGGTACACAGAATAGCCGAATTGACAACATTACTGCGTTTGCGATAAAAGTGTTGTTGTTGAGTATTATATAAACTGACGATAACACGGCGTCATATTAGAATTGTTCTTCTTCGATTTACGGATTCTGATTACATCCTTGGTAGCTTCAAACTCTTCTATATGTATTTGAAAAAACAACAAATATTTACCTTGTAAACATTAAATTCATCAATAATGCCATCAAACATGGTGTACAGATCATTCAACAGATCAACAACCTAAAAAACAATTATGCTATGTCATAAGTTGCCAAGAGCTTTTAATTACAGTCAAACCTGACCATGTGGTCACCTCTATTTAGCAGTCACCTGAATTAAGAGTTCACCATTTTCTTGTCCTGTCACAGAAAATTTCATTTGAAATAAACATCTTTTAAGAGGTCACCTGTCTTATAAGGTCACTTTTTTTTCTTTGTCCCAAAGGTGACCTCTTAATACAGGTTTGACTGTATTTCGATGGTTTGGTGTTTAACGCTACTTTCAACAATATTACAGTTATCTCGTGGAGGTCAGTTGTATCGAGTACACCTCATCTGAGCTGGATTCGAGTTCACAACGTTAGTGGTGATAGGCACTGATTGCATAAGAAGTTATAAATACAACTACCATGCGTAAACTATTTCGATATTCGTTCTTATTAAAAACAATATATCTAATTAAGTGCGCACGACACATCCCAATAATACTCCTCATCAGGTACATTAATAGTCAAAAGATTGGAAAATCAAATAAGCTCAATGTCTTTGGGAGCAGGAATACCTACCAAATGATCTAAACAGGCTAGCCAAAATCGACTAAGGCTTCAATTCATTAATTCCTCAAACTCCAAATAAAGACATATAACTGACATATTGTTACTAGTGGTGCTAAGCAACACAACCCTAACGGCAACCTTCAAAATAAAGAAGATAAGGCTTACATGGAGTCACAGATTTAAAGCAAAAAAAGGGGGGCGACGTTGACGCGATCACATGGTACTTAGATTTAAATCTACCTACGCAATTATTAACTTTCAACGCTAAAGAAGTGAGCTCGATATTCCTAATATGAGGTATGCTCAGAGACTTGCGGTGGTTTTCTCCTGTTACTTATAACTGAGGCAATATCAAAAGAGGCGCCGTTAAACACCAATAACCATATGTCTATCTTAATCAACTTATATTTCATCTCATTTAAAATTTAACTTCTTCTCGCCATGATATAGCTAAAATAATTGCTGAGTTGGCGTTAAACAACAATCACACTCACTCACTCACTCACTCACTCACTCACTCACTCACTCACAATTTCACCAGAGAACATGTTTCTTTTGCAATAATGCTGTGCTTAGTTCTTACCTACATATAATTGTTTACAAAGAAACGCTAGAGAAAACCGAAAGAATAGACAAGCCAAAGAAACTGGCAATATTCGGAACACAAGACACAAGACGAAGACACACCAAACAAGAAACACAACACAATATGTTGAGCACCATTATACACAAACAAACACAAAAGACGTAAATAAGTCATGAACCCTCCTACAATCAACTGGAGGTAAAAACATAAATAAGTCATGAACCCTCCTACAATCAACTGGAGGTAAAGACGTAAATAAGTCATGAACCCTCCTACAATGAACTGGAGGTAAAGACGTAAATAAGTCATGAACCCTCCTACAATCAACTGGAGGTAAAGACGAATCGTACATCGTTTTTATGCAGAAATCGTAGCGGACACCACACACAACACGTTGACATGCTGTTTCATTGTTTTATTTAGTTTTTATGCGACACACAAGTGTTCAATGGAAATGTTCGTCACCATGGTCACATAGAATACTTCGTGTACAGCAGGATTCATATCACTCCAGGAGAAGCTGGTGTATCTTCTACTGTTTATTACCGGGGGTGCTGGTAGAGTTTTCCCAGTGGTGCTCAGCCATCACATCCGCAGACGGGGGTAGAAAGGGCCCTCCTAATTGGGGGGTCAAGTCATAATAAGGAAAGACTAGTTTTGGACAATAATGTAAGGTTTGTTCGGAGATTGCCACGCTCTTTCACGTTTAAGAAAACTGTAGGTCTCGGGATTACGCATTCTACTCACTACAAAATGCTAAATATGTCGTCCCTACATTCCTTCAAGTCTCGGTCAAAAGTCGTTTCACCAGCTTGTCTAATTTCTCCCTCATTTTCACATACTATCTATATATTGTTTAACTTGTTTTCATCCTGAATATTTATGAAATATTTGCCGCTGGACGTTAAGATACTAACGATCAATAAGTCAAATAATCAATCTACGACTTTCGCCTTCATAAAGAACTAGAGTAACACGACGGGTTAAACTAGTAGAGCAGGAACTGCTTACCCTTCCGGGGCAGCTGCGTTCAGCCTGGTTTTCATTGGGATTAGTGTTACTCGATCCTTAGTTCTCTGTGTAGTGTTTTGTAGATCATTGTTTGTTCCTTTTGTCTTTTTTCTGTTAGCCATTCTATTGTCTATAAACTCTGAAACTCGTGCTCAAATTATAAGTAAAGAAACTACTCCGAAGGGGATATGTGTTTCTCTACTGATAAAATTTCATTACAATAGATCAGCGGTATTCCAAGACATCTATTGACGAACTCTTATCAGATACAGTAACAAAATACATGTACCTCTATTTGCGAACTCGTAGCAGATACAGAAACAACATACCTCTATTTGCGAAATCTTAGCAGATACAGAAACAACATACCTCCATTGCCGAACTCTTAGTAGATACAGAAACAACATACCTCTATTTGAGAACTCGTAGCAGATACAGAAACAACATATCTATATTTCCGAACTCGCAGCAGATACAGAAAAACATACCTCTATTTGCGAATTCGTAGCAAATACAAAAACAACATACCTCTATTTGAGAACTCGTAGCAGATAAAAAAAACAACATACCTCTATTGTCGAACTCGTAGCAGATACAGAAAAAACATACCTCTATTTGAGAACTCGTAGCAGATATTGAAACAACATACCTCTATTCCCGAACTCGTAGCAGATACAGAAAAAACATACCTCTATTTGAGAACTCGTTGTTCATACAAAAACAACATACTTCTATTGCCGAACTCTTAGCAGATACAGAAAAAACATACCTCTATTGCCGAACTCTTAGCAGATATACTCGTGAATCCCACAATGTCACTGAAGTATATTGTCACGCAGTGAAAAGCTTCTGGATCCACCGGCTGACCATTCTTTAACTTGGTTGCAACACTTCTAAGCACAAAAAATATATGTTTAATTGGTCACCATTATATACAATTCAAGTTTTGAGTGGAAGCGAGGTTGTGTGTTTTTTTTATCGTTTTTTTTTCATATTGCCGTTTTATAGATCCAATAATCAATAGGGGAAGGTCGGGATCCCTTTACCGGTTTAACACTACCACATGTTTCTTCCTGTCAAAAGCCAGATAGTGAAGCATGACCCGCTTGCCCTTCCTGGTGCACCTGACTTCATCGGCGGATGTCCGTGGGATTTTGTTATAATAACCACACGTTATCCTCATCTATTATTGAAATTTACAGTTCCCGAATAATGTATTATTACTAAAACTAAAGTTCCTCCCCTCCCTCGTGTGTAACTGATCTGGGAGGTTTTTGTCTCTCCTGTTTCAACCTTAGTTATTTCCCTCCCTCATGTATCCTCCCCTCCCTCATATGTAACTGATCTGGGAGGTTTTTGTCTCTCCTGTTTCAACCTTAGTTCTTCCCCTCCCTCATGTATCCTCCCCTCCCTCATATGTAACTGATCTGGGCGGTTTTTGTCTCTCCTGTTTCAACCTTAGTTCTTCCCCTCCCTCATGTATCCTCTCCTCCCTCATGTGTAACTGATCTGGACGATTTTTGTCTCTCCTGTTTCAACCTTAGTTCTTCCCCTCCCTCGTGTATCCTCCCCTCCCTCATGTGTAACTGATCTGGACGATTTTTGTCTCTCCTGTTTCAACCTTAGTTCTTCCCCTCCCTCATGTATCCTCCCCTCCCTCATGCGTAACTGATCTGGGCGGTTTTTGTATCTCCTGTTTCAACCCTTTGGTTTTCTTGCTCCCATAATTTATAAAAGATTTTGTCTTTCCAATCTTTTAACTTAGAATTTTGTCACATCCATTGCCTTGCCTTTATAAAGAATATTTTAAAGTGTCTTGCCAACTGTTTGTTGAAGTAAGGCATTCTTTATAATAAACATTAGTGAAAAGCAAAGGACTAAAAATCTAGGGACACAGGCAATATTGGACAAAAGACACCAAGCGAAGACATGTAATGTTTATTTAATGACTCGTCCTATTTGAATCAATTTCGAACTATAAATTGAATAAAAGTCAGAGAAGCGTCAAAGTTTACGGGCACTATTACTTGAGTAGCCGTTACTATTGATTTGAATATTTCAATCTGATTGGCTAATCCGCCTGGAGAAAATTTTGGTTATACTCGATAACCTGGGTTGGTATTAGGACATCGCCAACGTGTTCATCCGCTAATGACAAATTCAAATAGTCATATGAAATAATCGTAATTAAAATCGAGGAATCATTAAATTTTGTTGTAAAAATTAAATTATAAGGAATATTTGAAATTGTTGAACAGGTTATACTTGCATAACCTGGTTTGGGTCAGTTTACACTTTTCTAAACTGACCCAAACCAGGTTATATCGTATAACCTGTTCAACAAATTTCAAATATTTCTTAAATATACAACGTCTGAAAAACCAGTCAACGATCAATCTTATGGGGTGTTGGATCGTTACGGCATAACGATACTATAAAAGTAAAATAAATTATAAACGTTTAAAATGGTTTGTAAAACTGCACCAAGTACACAAAGCAAAGTGATAAAATTGTAAAGTCGCCATATTGATTCGACATTTTATTTAATTAGACATTGATAAAGTCCCTCGGTGGGACGAACATTTTGTCATTCAACAAAGTGTTTAATTCTTTATCACTTTGTTTTGTGTACTTGGTGTTGTTTTACAAACCATTTTAGACGTTTATATATAGTAATCACAATCCGACAATAGGAGAACAGGAACTTCTTACTCTTCAGGAACACATGAGTATCTCTCCGGGTTTTGGTGGGGTTCGTGGGTTTATGTTTAATTTTGTCCTTTTTATCTTGGTCATAGTGTATTGTCTGTCCTGCTGCGAATCATGAAATAACTTTTTTTTGTTACCTTGGCAACACCTGTTCCAATAATTCATCCGACTTTTTCTTCTCCTCTAAGAAGGCCTCTGTTCTTTGTCCTACTAAGTCTTCAAGATTGTTAGCATATTGCTCCATACGGCTTAGTAGAGAATCTAATATGTTGTGATTGTTGGAAATCCTTCAAAACATAAAAAATAAAATAAAAACAGTACTTCAGACAAAAGCATTAACATAAAGCTGAAGCATAATCTTACACAAAAATATAAACATAAAAATAAAGCTTAATCTTAGACAAAAAATATAAACATAAAATTGAAACACAATTTCAGACAATGAACAAACATAAAACACTGAAACAAGATCTTAGACAATAACATAAAATTATAAATAAAACATTGTTAGAAATAAAATAAAAAACAACATAAAATTTAAATTTTATCTTAAATAAAAAACATAACACAGAATAAGACATAAACATAAACATAACATTGATACATTATTTAAAAAAATTCCCATAAAGTTTTAGATCGAAGGAAAAAAAAATACTGCGACTTGTTGAAGTTTTTTACCAGTGGTTTAGGTCAACCAATTGAATTATATATTAATGAGTGAGTAAGTCAGTGATAGATTGTTGTTTTATGCCAAGAGAGGATTTTGTTTTGCAATGCCACGCGAGAAGAAGTTGCATTGCGATGGAAGGATGACAATGTCCGCTTTGAACCAAATGAACACGCTCTGGTTGTTATTTGTTACTACTGCATATTGAGGAAAGTCGTGTTGTATACCTCTTACAGATAAATCTAGGTTTACTTCGCCACTTTTTACTGAAGTGCCTGTATCAAGTGGGGAAATTCAGCTGTCATGTATTTGTGTGTTAGTGGTATTGATTTGAATTCTGTAATTTTCTATTAGATTATTCAGCTGTCCCGATAGTGTATATTGTTTTTCATTTTTAATTAGATTTTGGAGCTGTCCCAACTGTGTATATTGTTTTTCATTTTCTATTAGATTTTTGAGCTGTATCGACAGTGTATATTGTTTTTCATTTTCTATTAAATTTTGGAGCTGTCTCGACAGTGTATATTGTTTTTCATTTTCTATTAAATTTTGGAGCTGTCCCAACAGTGTATATTGTTTTTCATTTTCTATTAAATTTTGGAGCTGTCTCGACAGTGTATATTGTTTTTCATTTTCTTTTAGATTATGCAGCTGTCTCGACAGTGTATATTGTTTTTCATTTTCTATTAGATTTTTGAGCTGTCTCGACAGTGTATATTGTTTTTCATTCTCTATTAGATTTTGGAGCTGTTACAGTGCATATTGTTTTTCATTTTCTATTAGATTTTGGAGCTGTCCCGACAGTGTATATTGTTTTTCATTTTCTATTAGATTTTTGAGCTGTACCGACAGTGTATATTGTTTTTCATTTTCTATTAGATTTTGGAGCTGTCCCGACAGTGTATATTGTTTTTCATTTTCTATTAGATTTTGGAGCTGTCCCGACACTGTATATTGGTTTTTCATTTTCTATTAGATTTTGGAGCTGTCCCGACAGTGTATATGGTTTTTTATTTTCTATTAGATTTTGGAGCTGGCCCGACAGTGTATATATATTTTCATTTTCTATTAGATTTTGGAGCTGTCCCGACAGTGTATATTGTTTTTCATTTTTAATTAGATTTTGGAGCTGTCCCAACTGTGTATATTGTTTTTCATTTTCTATTAGATTTTTGAGCTGTATCGACAGTGTATATTGTTTTTCATTCTCTATTAGATTTTGGAGCTGTTACAGTGTATATCGTTTTTCATTTTCTATTATATTTTGAAGCTGTCCCGACAGTGTATATTGTTTTTCATTTTCTATTAGATCTTTAAGCTGGTCCGACAATGTATATAGTTTTTCATTTTATTACCTGTTAATGTAACATACATACAAACAGTGACTTGCTGTCGGTCTATGAGTCTGACTTGGTGATCCAATTTCATAACATGACATTGTCTATAAGCATTCTTATTATGTGTGTACTCTTTGATACTTCCTGTCAATATGCATAAAGATTTCGAGTTTACCCCTTTGTGTTTTCTGTCTATACGCATTGCGAATGTGCTTACCCCTTCATATTCATATCTGTACGCATTGCGAATGTGCTTACCCCTTCATAT
>MJUT01009422.1:145208-170299 GCA_002080005.1 Gigantidas platifrons | reverse complement strand
TATCTCCCGGTCATAATTTTTTTTTCCAACATGAAGTCCGAGAGAACTTTAACTGCATATTTGGTGGCCGCTTTTGTCTTTACATTTTATTGTCGCAATGTGAATTCATCGGCATCCGTGCTGCCGAATCTGGCAGCCCTGTCCGCAATGTAAACAATGACATAATCAACTGTTAATCGTAGCGCCGTGCATATCAAGGGAAGTAACTTTTATTGAAAATTCATCCCGTAAATTCGCGGAAAATTTGGTATAGTCCCGCGGGAAGAATGGTCGTTTTAGTATAGTGCCTGTTGCGAAGTATAGTCTCTCGTAGTCAAGAAATGAACTATACTGTTGAAATATAGTGCCTAGCTAACAACCCATGAAAATTTACTATTTCTATACTAAATATATATATACAACGTCTGAAAAACCAGTCAACGATCAATTTTACGGGGGTGTTGGATCGTTACGGTATAACGATACTATACAAGTAAAACATTTTTTCATAAGCGTCTAGAATGGTTTGTGAAACAACACCAAGTACACAAAACAAAGTGATAAAGAATTAAACACTTCGTTGAATGACAAAAGTTTCGTCCCACCGAGGGACTTTATCAATGTCTATTTAAATAAAATTTCGAACCAAAATGGCGACTTAATTTAAAAAAAAAAGTTTTTGACGGTCCATGTGCGGGACAAAAGAACCAGAAATTGCACATATGAAATTGGCAGTCCTCTAGAGGCTACGAGTCCCCGCATCAGGTTGTTGTACGAAATTACGGATCTTACCGGAAAAATACGAAATTTATAATAAAATCGAAATCCCCCGTAACTAATCGGTTCACACCAGGGGCTATGAACTGTTGTCAATTGAACATTTATGGTCGACTTCGATTTGATAAACTCGGTTACGCTAGTTACTAGAGTTCCAACCGAAAGGTGCGAGTTACTCTGCAACGTCATCATTTTTACCTTTTGACCCAACTCGAGTTCAACCTACACCATGGGCAGGTTTAGTCGAGTAGAGTAAAAAAGGAAAGATGGCGGAGAAAATGCGGTAAGAAAAAAATGAAAATGATTTTTACCAGATTTCGACTTCTTGCAGTAGATACGTCGGAGAGTAATGCAAATTAAGCTGATAATTGAGTAATTTTAACCTACTTTTCCACACGACAGACTTGAAGTATACTCTAAGCTTTCGGACGAGCAGGGGGATTAGATGTCGTTTCCGACTGGTATGTCGGTTTGTTGATGCTATGTTGGAATTTGAGTAATAGTTGGCTGATAAAATATTTAATCTGTAATTGCAAAGACGTATATAAACGTTCTTGGTAATTGGTAACATGTTCACTCGGCATATACATAGTATAGTCAAAGTACACCTTCTGGCCCGAAGTTTAATTGTATATTCTTGGTGTACAAATTGTGGATAATTATTGAACTGTTTGCGACACAGATAAAAGGACCATTGTCTTTTATATGCCTGTGTATGTAAAGCAACATATAAACAGCCATTCGATCCTGTCTGGGAGGAATTAACTTATTTCCAATTTTGTGTCAAGATTAAAACACGTTTTGTTTAGCTTACGTTTTTAAATATCTGGTTGAATACATGGCAAACTTTCAATACTGTCCCATGAACAGTCGAGATCGAAATGACAAATAAATTGGCTGCTTCTCGCATGGACTCCTGGTTTGAAATGTACCATATAAACAATAACAATTGTCTTTCTGGTGGGATTTGTTCTTTACCACTAACATTATTGGAGGCTAAATGTGGTGCAATTGTCTGCAGAATTATTTCAAATGTTGCCCGGTCAATCCTGAAGTGCATGCGGAAGTCCATGGATGAAAACTCTGGTACAATTGTCTCGGCAAAGTTAGAAACAAGTGGCACGTGTCTTTTTTGAATACAGGTAAGAAGAATAATTGATAGATCTACGTTTCTTTTAATAAAATATAATATAGTGCCATTGTCATTCATCAATTCTTGAATGAAGTATTCCATTTTGAGAGTTAACCCGACTGGAGAGTTTCCGTTCGATTTGGCTTTTATGTACGCATGCGCATTTTCGCAAAACGATTTCACGACCATATCAACGAGTAACCCGAGTTAATTAAATCGAAGTCGACCAAAAAGATTAACTATTCTTACACAGTGGATAAAGTAGTTCTCAATTTTCACGGGAAAAGATTTTTCTGTCTTACACCCCCCAGTGTAAGACAAGCTACACGCCCTTTTACCCGCCAAAAGTAATCGTCGCTTCAAGATTTTTCAGTTATATTATAACTTTCTTGTGATCCTTTGTTAATATTGTTTGTATATGTGATTTAAATAAAATATGCTTTACAAAACATAACGTTAGCCAGTCTAATCAATCGTTTAAAACTCTTCAATTTGTGTAATTTTTGAACGTGTATATTGCATATGATTTTGTCAATAGTTGGCACTTGTCGATTTCCTGTTCACTTAATCAATCAGCTGTCCGAGTTATTGACGTCACAGTGAAATGACATACATTTCTAATAACAGCGTTTGTGTTGATTTGTTTGTTAAAAACAAACGTTTTCTTTACTATTGTTATATTTATTGTGACATGAAAGTTGAATTTTAAATATTATTACAATTTGAAGCGGTCGTCTTCGAATATAAACAAACATGTAAATATGGTATCGTATACATGTAAACACAAGTCAAATGTAGGTCAGGGAAATGTCTGAGAATAAAATTATATGGATGTACCCAGTAAAATTGTTCTATAAAAAGGTGACGTGCTTGTTCATTGCCAAATATATTCATTTCATGATATGTGACCGAATAACACACACCTTAAGAGAATTTCACCGCAAAGAATAAAAAACCAATTTGCGGGGATTTCTGTGTAAGAAAAATAATCAAACACCGATGACAGGGAAAGATTTCAATCGTTCTCTGACTCGGCGAGCCTCGTAAGAGAACGATTAAAATCTTACCCTTGGGAGTCTGAGATTTCTCGATCTTGACCTGTCACCGGTGTTAGATTCTATTAATCTCAACAAAATGGATAAACTATATGTTGGTCAGAAATTTGAAACATTTAAAAATTTAGAAAGTGTAATAAGTAAATTTGAAGAAAAGAATTTTGTTCAACTCTATAGACGAAATTCCAACGAATAAGAAAGTACTTTGAAAAGGATTCGTGGGACTTTCTAAAAAATCAATTGGCCACACTAAAAGATAACGTGGAGTATTTATGTTACTCTTGCAAGAAAAATTTGCACGCAGAGGACAGCTTAGAATATGATGGTTGTCTGGAATGGCAACACATGAAATACGCTGGGTTGAAAAATTTCCCCAAAAAATCGTATTGGTTGTGTAAATGTTGTCTTTTATCATGAGAAATGTCGTCTTTTTAACGTACCTATTATTTCTTAATTAAATTATGTTGTCCGTGCTCTTAACATTAAAGTGGTTTTACTTGGACATTTTAAACTTCTGAATTGTTTTATATGTTGATCTGTTGCTATTTCTAATTTTAAATATTAACTTGACTTGTTTTACATTTAACGTTTAAATAAAGTTGTTTTGTACTGTACTGTATTTTCTGAAAGTCTTTTCTGGTCCAGTTCATTGCTTTGTTTATGTCCTTTGCTTTGTCTTTTTCACGCGACTTTCGATTTCTTTACACTGTTTCTTGAATATTGAATACTGGGTGTTTTTGTATGGTTGTCCAGTGCTCACGAACGATGTTGGATAAATTACTGAGCGCAGGATGGTATATGATGACAAATGGCACTCTGTTGTTCGCGTTCTTTTCTTTATATTGGATGAGGTCTTTTCTGTCAACGGTAGAAGAGAAAATTGGCTATGCTATACAGGTTTACTGGGGAAAGTTTCCAGTATTCCATCGTATCGTGGAAACAGATTTAATAACCTTTTTGAGGGTGCTGTAGACGTGATTTATCACATTGATGATATACAAACTTTCATTAATGATTATGTTGAAAACCCGAACGCAAAAATCAGAGGTGTTCTACAGGACTTGCAAAACGATTGTATAGTTTCCAATATTCATGCTATAGGAATGTTGTCATCAATTGTAACTGAACAGTTTTGGAGGTTGAGAAATGACAACTCGACTAACCATTTTGACCTACAACAGTATTTTGTACCGTTACAGCAAGCTTTATATCGTTGGAGAGTTCTATAAAACAAAGATGTTCCACCATTGTTTTCAGAGTATCCACACAAAACATACGACTTTTTGTATGAGGGAAACGAATCTTGCAAGTCAACACTAGAAAAACTGAGCGACAGCCTCCTTAGCATTGTTAATCGTCAGCTGGTTGATCATTTAGACAGCGGCTTTGCGATTAGTATTACTGAGGAAGACCGTTTACGGACAACTCAAAGTAAGACTACAAATCTTTCTGCAGAACATTTCTTTGGTGATCTCGATAATGCCATAAGACGAAAAAGGAGTGCATCTTTGAGACACCACTCGGGTGTTATTATGTTAAAAAGAAACAAGACTATTGAGTGGTTAAAACAGAAAACCAAGAAAAGTCCAAAAATATTAATTAAAGAGGCGAAAAAACAAGGACGAACGTAAAGAAAAGAAGAACAATTAAGAGACAAAACCGCAAGATCAAGAAGAAAGGAAATTATACAAGCAATTAAACTGAAAAAGAAGGAAAAGGAACAAAAAATGAAGTTAGAGATAGAAAAACTAACAAAAGAAGTGGTGAATATGGGTGGTGTCTGCAAAAATATAAGGGACGTTAAACGCTTATTGAAAAAACAAAACACACTAGCTAAGAAACTGGCAGTTCTAAAAACACAGTTAATGTACCATAAGAAAGTTCTTAAAACTAAAGTACACGACAAAAAACTGTTTGCTTTCAGTGTACAAGGAAAATCGTGCAGTGTTTCCGTATTGCATAAAAATGTGGTGACAATTGTCCAAAACATTTCAGATTATGTAGCATGTTCATTGGTAGTACAAATATTGTGAACATATACATTCGATATGAACTGATGTACGGAATATTAAATGAAACAATGAGAAACATGGTCACTCGTGTAATAAAGAAGGTTTGAAAAATTATTCTGAGTAATTTTTTTTCACACTGAAACCAAGTTCAAATTATTGATTATTGTAACTGACAGGATCCTATCATTTGTTTCAGTCCAAATCAAAGCATTTACTTTCATGAACACTTGTGTACATCCTATCTAAAAAATTACAAGCAAAAAAAATAATTCTTTACTTTTAGGGATTTTATCTTGCCTTAAATTATCTATTTTCAATATTATGGCAATGAAAATATTTATTTTCGATATTTTGGCAATTAGATTATTTATTGTCACTGTGAAGGAGATCAGATTGTTTATTTTCGCAATTTTTTGTTTAATCTAACATCCTACGCCTCCCCCCTCTCCCCCAATGAAATTGATTACAAAGTTTCATTTACATGGAGGGCTTCATCAAGCTTAAAGCAAAATATTACTGTGGGGAAACAACTAAAAAGTGCTTAGTGCATAACTCATTGTGTTATTTATATTATTATATATTTATATTTCAAATATTACACTTTCAATATGTGCATGATGTTAGTTTTCTTCATATGCACATCAGTGGTTACCATGGCAACCGAAATTGTTCAACCAATGATAATTTCTGCTTGAAAATGTTTTGTCCGAAAAAACATTTAGAAATTATACTTATATCAAAAGTTGTTTTGTAAATTACTATAGCCATTCAATCTAAGAAGTGAATCTCTTGTATCAACATCTTGACGTCTTCAAAGAGGACATTTCTATAAATGGGCTAAAACCTGGATTTTTAAATTTGCCGTATTTTGAATGATCTGAAGTAGAAATTATGTACTAATGATTTTATCTATTAACTATGTTCAGTTCAGAAAATTCATGTTATACAATATCTATAATTGCCTAAAAAAAGTCATACTGGCTGCTTCATATGTCACTTTTTATCTATGTTCGAACAAAATCCCACAAATTCGAAAAATGGCAGTTAAATTTGTGAAAACTCAAAATGTTGTAACTTTCTAAAGGGTTCTCCGATTTCTAAAAAATAAAATAATATGAAATCCTTGTCGATGTATCTTTTTGATATTGCATATGAATAAGGTCTTTATTTCAAAGAAATAAATCAGGTGACATACCTGCATATATACTTGATATTATAATTTGACAGCAATCTAACTCAGCAATTTTTAATGTATTGTATAGGATAATGAAGAATTCATTATACAGTCACAGGAAATAAAGTATATTATACAAACGTCGAAGCAAGTGATATATATATACCGGTACATTGTATATATATTTGTACGAACGTGACCTCAAATGCGATCTTTTCATTGGCTATAGTCGCAATTTAAACAGCCGATGTGTATACAGAAAATCTGTTGTAGGACCGTAGTTATGAATGAAGTTGATGTATAGCTACACTGACCTCAAATGAGATCTTTTCATTGGCTATAGTCATGGTAAAATCTTTTAAGAGCCGTAGTTATGAATGAAGTTTATTTATAGCTACAAAAAAAAATCAATAAACACACAGATCAACTTATATCGGTCAACGCATTCGGTTTAGCACACAAAACCAACAATATCATAATGGTGACGAGAGAAATTTCACAAAGAGAAAACAAAACTATATAAAATAATTAGCATAACAAATATCAAATAATATTTCAACAAACAGACTATTGTAATTTAATGTTCAAACTAGAGAAGTTACCTATCACGTGCAAAGCATGAGTCACACGCTATACGAGTAACCAGAATAATGCTCTTTAATATATAACATGGATTACATTTAAGGGTCGGGGAATTTCTTATCATTTTCATAGTTATTATCAAAGTTTGCTAACTTTTTCTATGAATATTGCAACATTAATCAAAACACTTTGATTGCAAATTGATAACAACCCGTTTAACTAGTTAGTAAAAAAAAAAAAATATAGGAAGGGATAAATTTAGTCCGAAGACGTTATATTTGTTCGTACTGACACACACATATATATATATATATGTTTATACTGCAATCGCTCTATTGGAACAGTCAAAATGCGTTGACAGTATTCTTTTAAAATGTTATAAACGGTCACTGACCGTTTATAACATTTATGCCACGCCTACTTGACCTGAAATGAACTGAAATGCCGCGAAATATTAAGGATTAATGGGTTGAAAGAGAAACGTCATAAAATAAAATCTTGACGTCATATGAAACTCTCAGCGTAGAACGTAAATACTATACAATTACTGTCTTTTGATGAGGTAAATGTGTGGATTTATTGACTTTTGAAAAAAATGATATTCACTGAGCCCGAAAGGGCGAAGTGAATATCATTTTTTTCAAAAGTCAATTAATCCACGCATTTACAGAATCAAAAGACAGTAATTGTTTTATTCTATATTTTGAGAAAATAGTTGTTTTCTGAAATAAAAGAAAGTTACATGTCGACTGTCCTGACGTAGTGCTACATTATTGTTTACATCACGACCATGTTATTATCTGAATCTTTATCATTTAATATATTTTTTAATGTTCCGTTGGATAAAGTGGCAAATCTTACTTTTTTTCATTGGTTGATTAAAATAAAACATTCCTAAAAATAAATCCATGTTCCAAAAATAGTAACACGTGAGATTTACCGCGGTGAATATTACATCTGAGGAGGTGAATACGTCTTTTTATTTAAAAAAATAATTTTGGTAGAAATCTATACTAAAGAATTTACTAATATAGAATAATGGACGTTATTTCACAACAAATACGTTTCAATTTTGGATAGAATTCAACAAGAAATTATTTCAAAGGTATGTGATGTCTTTATTTTATATCATACTTAATTTCAATGGACATGTTGTGGATTTAAAGAATTACTCCGCAAAATCAGTTGGGGCCTCTTGGGGGTAACTAACTTTTTAAATAATTTAAATATTGGTAGTAATATCCATTAATGACACTAATGATTGGAGTATAAACACAATAACAGTGCATTGACTTGACATAAAATTCGATATACGTATTCGGCACGAATCGGGGAAAATGCTCGGGAAACCCTCGCATTTTCCCCGATTCTAAGCATCATCCGTATATCGATTTTATGTCAAGTCAATGCACTACATTCCGAGAATTCCAGACGTATCTTTAACCACTAATATCTAAAATTGGTTTTACATTCAACAACCAATTTGAATTATATATTCCAGTAGAATGCATTCTCAGCACAAGTTGATACACACTTCCAGACAATTTATTACTATTCATTAACAGTTTATTCCAAAAATTTAAAATCCTTAATTTCATATTTAAATAAATAGGATATCTACCTTTTCTTCTCCATATACCATAAAGTTTGTTGCGTTATTTCTGACTGACAAAATATTTTTCAAATAATTAAATAAAATGAACCTTTTCAAGCATATCAATATTTTAAAATCCCCAATCTGCACTTGAATACAGCAAAATAGGTTCTATAAGAGAATCAAATAGTTTAAATTGCAGATTAATTGGAATAATTAAATTTCTAGTTTTACTATAAAGAGCGTATAACAGTTCTTGTGTTTGTTCTGATAGTTTCTTTTTTGCATGTGTGAATTTTCCATTATAATTAAAAGTTAATCCTAGATATAAATATGACTCAACAATTTCAATATTAGAACGATCCATGTAATCTAAGCTCATACTGATGTCTCCCTTTACGTTTACAAAAGACCATAATCTTAGTTTTTTCAACATTTACAGATAGTTTCCATTGCGAACAATAACTTTCAATATAATCTAATGAGTTTTGTAAATCGGTTGCGCTTTCTGGTAAGGTAATAGTATCCAGCATATAGGAATACAAAAATTCTTAGCTCTTTCTGACATAACTTTTGAATGTTTTCAAGACATTTGATCGGGTTTTATATCAGAAAATCCTCTTAATCTGCAAGCCATATCGAGAAGAGGAAATGAGATAAATTTTCACCTTGGAGGACACAATTTCACATGGAAAGAACCCTGCAATATCATTATTTTGCTTTACCCACGATTTAATTCTATTTTGCATATTTAATATCACTTTTAAAACTTTCCAACAAACATTATTTTTCACCAGTTTTTGCCATAACTCCAACCTCCAAACCGTATCAAACGACTTTTTAATGACAATAAAAGAGCAATGTAATTTTCCCCAAACGACAAATACATATAAACATTATTAGTAGAATATCCCTTCCTGAACCCAGCTTGAGCATTTGGAATCATGTCTACCGAATCTGCATATTTTTTCAGTCTACTATTAGGGATCGATGTGAAGACTTTACGTGATTCCTCTATGTAAACCTGAATTACCTGGATCATCCTTGTTTGTAGATAGGCATCATTATACATACCTTCCATGTCTCTGGGATGATTCCTGTAAGAAATTTGTTTAACAGTTATAAATGCAATGGCATACATAAACTAAAAGTGGATTTGATATATTCATTAAAGACACAATCATATCCAGGAGCTTTTCTATTTTTTAAATTTTGAATAGCAGAAGTGGTTTTTTCTTCAGTAATTTCGCGGTTTAGAGTATTATGAGCAAAATTATCATTGATATCTGGTATTTCAAAATTGGAATGCCCCACTTCATTACTATGGTTCAAATTTTTAAAATACTCGTACAATTCATCAATATCATTTTAAATTTGCTTAAAATTTTCCACAAACCCCTAGATTCGATTCTGACGTATTACGCAGTTCATTTTCGACTCTAAATTCATCATCACTGAATCATTTCTGCTCTATAAGATTTACATGCCACTTTTAAGTGATGTCTATTTTCGTCAGTTTTGATGGAGTTAAAGTTTTTCTCGCTTTATGAAAGCCTTTCTTATTGAATGACAACTGTTGTTAAACCAAGACTGATTTACTTTAGATGAATTATCTTTGCACAATATTTTACTTCTAAAAGTTTCTTGACAGTTATCGATAAATATTTTATTTATTTTTTCTACAAACTGATTTAAATCTGACTGAAAAGACTTCATTAATCATCTCTAATTCATTACATATCTCATCAACTAAAATATTGCTTTCACTGTTGACATTCAACTGTTGTTTGGTGAGATGTTGATGATATTAATCATACCACCATTTTTTTCTTTTTTTCTTTACTAAATTCTCAGAAATGAGGATTATGAAATAAATATTGTTTAATCTCTTAGCACTCACCATGAGTCTAGTCCGTCGTCCGTTACATTTTCACATCATTTTCATCTTCTCCTCACAAACCGCTTGTCCAAATGAACCGAAACTTGGTAGGAAGCATCTATGGAAGGTCCTCTATAAAGATGGGTTATTTTGTCCCGATCCAGAAACAAACATGGCCGCCATAGGTCTGTTAACTTTTCACATATGAATCTTCTTCTCAGGAACCACATACCCAAGTAAACCGAAACGTGGTAGGAAGCATCTATGGAAGGTCCTCTATAAGATTGCCCATTTTGTCCCGATCCAGTACCAAACATGGCCGCCACCGGCCATTCTTGTTTCTGAGTGGTCGATTTCTAAAAATCTATGAAACCGCTTGGTCAACTGAACCGACACTTATTAGGAAGCATCTATGGAAGTTCCTCTATAAAGAGTTTACATTTTGTCCGGATGCAGTAAAAACATGGCCGCCATAGGCAATTCTTGTTTCTGAGTGGTTAATTTCTAAAACAATCTTCTCCTCAGAAACCGCTTGGCCAAATGAACCGAAACTTGGTAGGAAGCATCTATGGAATGTTCTCTATGCAATTGTATATTTTGTCCCGACCCAGTTACAAACATGGCCGCCACAGGTGATTCTTGTTTCTGGTTGATGAATTTCTGCAAAATCTTCTCCTCTGAAACCGCGTAGCCAAATGAACCAAAATCAAGCTCTATTAAGATAGCTAATTTCGTTCCGATCTGTTAACAAACATGGCCACCATATGCATTTCTTGTTTCTGGTTGGTCAATTTCTTAAAGCCTTCTCCTCTGAGACCATTTTGTAAAATAAAGCAACATTTTACAGGAAGCATCAAGTGAAGATCATCTATAAGATTTCCGCCTATCATTGCGATTGGGGAAAACAACATGGCCGGCATGGGCAATTCTTGTTTCTGATTGACTGAATTAAAAAAAATATTCTCCTCTGAAACCAAGAGGCACAATTAATTGTTACTTTCTAGGAATAATGCATTGGGGATCCTGTACAAAATATCCATATTTCGTGCCGATCATACAACTAATAATGCCGCCAAAGGCAGTTCTGTTTTGTAATTGGCCAATTAATAAATCTTTTTTTGGCCAAATATATTGATATTTTAGTAGGAAGCACCAATATAAGGTTCTACATAAAGTTTCCTCAAAACAAAACGACAGGTGAGGGGCACAGGCTCAGCCCATTGCGTCTCTTATTTTATATAATATAGAATACTTTGGCTTTTCACATCGTTGTATTCTACCAGCAGTACAGAAGAAATGCCTATCTAGTAGATGTAAATTAATTTATGTTGTGATACATATATTGTCTTATCCTCAGAAGCATATCTTTAAAGCGATTTGAAGTTTATGTACGTACATTCACATACTGCATTTAAAAAAAAATAGCGGATGATACCCCGAGGAGGAGTAGTTAACCAGCAGAAGTATATACCCAAGTGATAATAACAAGAAAGCAAATATCTAATTAAGTGAGTGCGACGTGCTTCTGGGGTAATTTGCAGCACGTTCGCACACAGTAAAAGAAAAGAGAAGGCCAAATAATTTAAAACTGTTGGGGAGCAAGAAAACCAAAGGCCAAAACAAGATAATCGGTTACAGTCACCAATACATGACAGAGGAGAACCTTAGATTAATAGTGCATTTTATTACTTTATTGTGTAAAATTTTGAATATACCAAAGGAGTAATCAGAAATCGTAAATCGAAGAAGAACAGGTAATACAATAACCAAAAGGATAAAAACAAAAGGAAAATGATCTGCAAAACACTACACAGATGACTAAAGGTTGAGCAACAACTGGCAAACGAAAACTTTTCTTGCGAGAAAATTGAAAATAAGTGAAAAATATTTTGGTTAGATCCTTTTTTTTTTTAAAGCATAATAAAACTTGTCGTCAAACAACATAAAATGATTGCATACTGATTCGCTTACATCATTGTGAAGCTATAACAAAGCGCAGTTTAGGTTACTCAACCATTAACCTTTAGAAATAAGTATGTGATCGATTTCAACAAAACGTATCACTTTATATTAACCTCCTACACACATATTATATAGTTAATAATGCAATAATCTGTAATCATCTCCATCAAAATAGATCACTCTTCATTAGCCTCCCACCACACACATTATGTTGTTTATATGTGTGCTACATCATTATCAAGTGCTATTAAGATTTATTTCTTACGCAATTAACGACCATTCCAGTAGATGTACGAATGCAATAATACTATTGTTTTATTTTTCTACCCAGGTAATTACTTTACTTTACTGTTGTTTTTAATTATTATTATAGAGGAATGTCTCTCAAAACTATGACAAATTGGTCTATTAATGACCGACATGCCAATCAAGAATGAACAATCCAGATTACACAAGCCACATTTGACACAAGCCTCTGAACGAAGGCAAAGACAACATAGAAAGAAAAAAAAGAGCAACGCATACCCCGCCAAGCAAAAAGAAGGAAAAAGGGAAAAAGGCGATTGAACTCGGTTCCCGATTCTTAAAAGACACCAGCCTATAATCTAAGAAAACAAAACCACTAAATTACAAATGTAGTAGGAAGTACACAGTATATTACGTTTATAGGATCTTCAGTGGCACATGAGTTCTCCTATAGTTGTTATTGAGTGGCACATGAGTTCTCCTATAGTTGTTATTGGTGTTAATGTTGCTCAATCATTAGTCTTCTATACTAGAGTTTTGTGAACAAATATTTGTCCTTTTAGTTAAGGTATGATCTGCCTTTCCATTAAGGACTTCTGATTACTATTAGTACCCCTTTTGGTAACTGTTCAACTATTTCAAGTTTCACACAGTTCATTGAATTGATAAATTTCAAAATATTATTTTTGTTTATCCATTTCAGGATATTGTTGCTCTTCATCTTCAAATACTGAATAATAAAAAATATACAATGATATTCGTATCCATTGTCATCAAACTTTGTATAAGACGACATATTCTGGTTTCATTTTGGTTTGTCAGTTAACAGTTTAGATCAAATAATGATAACACACAAATTTGAGATCGTACCAATTCTACATACACCATAAAATCTGACGTAAATATTACATAACAACTGTTTCCAAAGTGAATACAATTTTCTTCCATTAAAAACACATTTAAACTTCATTTATTTGACATTCACAGAGTAAACTGAATTGGTTTTAAAATTGAATCTATGAAATCTAGTTGACATTCTATAGCTAATTTATATAATGTGCTAATTCCTGTCCAATTCCTAGTTCATGCTGTGCATTCTCAGCCTTAGAAATACGCATGGTTATATGTCATTATCGGGAATAGTATTAAGCCCATCCATATCTTATTTTGTCAAAGCAGTTTTCTACAATCGAACAAAAGAAACACATTATTGCTAATGGGAAAAAAATATACCTTTTCCTATTGCTATTTCAAAAGTTCATACTGAAATTAACAAGTTTTATCATTCTATTTATCATGTAAATTATAAATTAGTATGCATTTGATACCTTCATTTATAATACATCAGAAACAAATCTGATAGACACAAACAACAGCAGTATCTACCCAGAAATAATGATAAAAAAAATATCTAATTAAGTGCACCCGACGCGTTTCTGCGATAACATTCACCACGTCCTCACACAATAAAAGAAATTGGAAAGACAACTAATTAAACATTCGTGAGGAGCAAGAAAATAAAAGACCAAATCAAGATAACCGAAATCAGCTACGGTCACCTATACATGACAGAGGAGATAATATAAAAATTAACAGAGATTATTACTACATTTTATTATTTTAAATTGTAAATCTTTGAAGATACCAAGTGAGTAATCAGAAACCGTAAATTGAAGAAGAACATGGGATACAATGGCAAAAAAAACAAAAAACAAACAAACATACATACAAAAAAAACAAAAAACAAACAAACATACATACAAACAAACAAACAAACAAACAAACAAACATACATACATACAAACAAACAAAAAACAAAAACAAAAACAAATAAAAAACAATACACAGAAGACTACAGACTAACAACCGGAAGTGAATATTGTCAACAATATTTCCTACAGGAAGCATCTGATAGTAAAGTACCATTAACTCAAATTTTAAATTAATATTTACATTGATATGTTGCGACTGATAAAAGAAAACATTCCTTGCGATAACTGTTGAAAATAAATAAAGATATTTTGTTTAGATACTTTTGTCTTCAAAACATAATAAAACTTCGTAAAATAATATACTCGTATTCGTTTACATCATCGTGAATTTATAACAAAACACAGTTTACGTTACTTAACCCATAACCTTTAGGAATAAGCATGTAAACAATTTCAATAAAAAAGTATCACTTGTTTGTCCTTTTGTCCTTTCCCTTTTGGTCATTGACGGCTTCTAATTACCCCTTTGATATCTTCAAACTTTTCTTCAGATGTACCTCATACACACATATTCTTTAGTTTTTATTGCAATAATATGTAATCATCTTCAACAAAATAGATCACTCTTCATTAACCTCCCACAACACACATTTTGTTGTTTATATGTATGTTTTATCATTATCAAGTGCTATTAAGATTTATTTCTTATGTAATTAAGAAAACTATTCAATTAGATCTTTGAATGCAATAATAATGTTGTTATTTGTATCCAGATCATCAGTTTTCTAGATTTGTTATTGTTATATAATAGACGAATGAATCTCGAAACTATGACACATTTGTTTATGAATGACCGACTGGCCAATTAAGAATGGACAATTCAAATACATCTACACCTGCAATATTGGGCACAAACGACAGAAAATGACACACACAAAAACAAATACAACACAACATAGAAAACCAAAAATAATGACAAACACAGAGCCCGCCATAAAGAGAGAAAGAAAAATGAGGAAAACTGGATGTGAACTCGGTTCCTGCTTCTTACAAGATACCGGCCTATAAATCTACAAATATAAAACAACTAAACGTCACAGGCAGGATGACATACATAGCACCGGTAATTGGGTTATGTTGAAGAGGAGGTAGTAAATAAAAGCTGATTACAATATTATTCACCCTATATTTCATGTTTTTGTTTGGTTTATGGTGTTTGATGCCACCTTCAATAATATTTAGGATATATCGTGGTGGTCAGTTTTATTTGTGGCGGAAACAGCAGTTCCAGGAGAAAACAACCGACCTGTCCCAAGTCACTAACAAACGTTATCACATATTGCTGTACACTTCGCCATGTACGGGGCTCGAACTCACAAATTTAGTGGTCATAGACACTGATTGCACAGGTAGTTGTAAATCCATCCACCGTACAATCACGACAACGATGACCCCACTACATTTGACACACATTAAATATGTAAATATGGATTATTATAAGTCACTCAGTCCTTTATTATTATATTTTAAGTTGTTCATGGCATGACGATTAAACACAAATATAATATCGCCCTACATCTTCAATGGCTGAATATTAAATGTGTCTCCATTTTCAACAAATTTTGTAGAACACGATACATTCTGGTTTCATTTTGATTTATCAGTTAACAGTTTGGATCAAGTAACGACAACACACACAAACATATTGTATTGACATGTTTGAGATCATAACAATTCCACAGAGGCCATTATAGGGTATATGTTAAATAAAAGCAGTTTCCAAAGTTAATACAATGTTTTCCCATTAAAAACACACTTAAGACTTAATTTATTTGACATTCACAGAGCAAACTTAATTGGTTTTAAAGTTTAATCTCTGAAATCTAGTTGATAATGTATATAATCTGCTATGCTAGTTCCTATTCAAATCCTTGTTCGGTCCGTGCCTTGTAAGCGTCAGAAATACGAATGTCTATATGTCCTTAACGGAAATTGTGCTAAGTTAAAAAAAAAACAAACCATGTCTAGTGATTTCATATTGCATACTGATATGAACGAATTGTATCATTCTATTTGTATGTACATTATAAATTAATATGAATTTATGACACAGCAAAAACAAATATGATAGACACAAATAGCAGTATGTATATACCCAGTGATTGGACAAATGTATGTATGTATCGCTCCTGTTACGCAGTTAGCTGCGGCTGAGTGTATTTTTTAATAAACAGTTGAAACAGTTTCTGGGATTACATTCACCACGTCTGCAAATGGTTAAAGAACATGGAAAGCTAAATAACATTGAAAATTCTTGGGGAGCAAGAAAACAAATGCCAAGACAAGATAACCGAAATCAGCTACGGTCACATATGCATGACGGAAGAGAACTTTAGTTTTAATGATACATACATAAACAGAGATTAATAGTGTATTTCATTCTTTTAAAATGTAAAACTTTGAAGATACCAAAGGAGTAATCAGCCGTAATTCGAAGAAGAACAGACAATACATTGACCAAAAGAAAAACAAAACAAAACAACAGCCTACCCAAACAACATACAGAAGACTAAATGTTGAGCAGGAACAACACAAGCCTCACTAAAAACTGGAAGTGAAATTTGGCAAATGTTCAATATTTCCTACGAGAAGCATTGGATAGTAAGATACCATTAATTCAAATTTTAAATTAATATGTACGTTGATATGTTGCGATTGATAAAAAAAAACATTTCTTGAGATGAAAAAAACATAGTTTGTTTAGATAGTTTTGTTTTCAAAACATAATAAAAGTTGTCGTCCAATATCATTATATGATTGCATACTCATATTCTTTACATCATTGTAAATCTATATTCTAATGTAGTTGTTTAATATTCCTGGTGTTTGATTGGAAAATGCTGTAATGTTCATGGTATCAATTCCACGGTTGAAAATCATGAGATATTTTAGACGATTGCCGCTTACGTCATCTTGTCAACAATGTAGCAATACACATGATTACATTTAAATAGAGATAACTGAATTGTATTTGAATATTTTACGGCATCAATTGTCGATTTAATGGTGTCATTTTCACCAATTCCACGGTTGAAATAGCATGAAATATTTTTATTTCATTTTAGCTTATTACCGCTTATGTCATCTTGTCAATAATACGGAAATATACATATATGATGTATGTATGACTATCCTACACATGATTACATTATAATGGAGATAACTGTATTGTATTTGAAATTTTACTCCATCAATTGTCGATGTAATGGTCGCAAATATCTGTTTACTGGCTCCGCTCCGCTAAATCTCCAATTGATGCCGTGAAATTTTCAAATACAATACAGTTTCTTCTAAGGAAAGCTCAGTTTACGTTACTCAACCAACAACCTTTAGAAATAAGTATATGTTCAATGTCAACAAAACATATCACTTTAGATATCCCTCCTACTATTATATAGGTATATATTATAATGCAATATTCTGTAATTTGTTATTATCTTCATCAAAATAGATCATTCTTCATTTATCCCCGTCCCCCTACATACATACACACACACACACACACACACACACACACACACACACACACATCATTATGTTGTATATTTGTGTACTACTACATCATTATCAAATGGTATTAAGATTTATTTATTAGGCAATTACGAAAACCATTTTAATAGATCTACGAGTGCAATAATAATGTTGTTATTATGTATCCAGATCATCGCTTTACTCTATTGTTTTTGTTAAATTATTATTATAGACGAATGCATCTCATAACTATGACAAATATGTATATGAATGACCAACAGGGCAATCGAGAATGGATAATCCAAATACATGTACACAGGCAGCATAATGTGCAAGAGATATTGTTTGTCTGTTTGATATTGTATTATTTGTCCTTCCATTGAGAACTTCTGACAACCCCGTTGGTACCTTTTACAGGTTATTCCACAGCTTTCATGCAGTTCAAAGAAATAATAAATATTATCTTTGCTTATGTATTTCAGGGTATTGTTGATATATATCTTCAAATGCTGAATAATAAAAATGTATCAAGATATTCGTCTCCATTGCCAACATACTTTGTACAAAAGTACATATTCCGGTTTAATTTTGTTTATCAATTAACAGTTTAGATCAAATATTGATGACACACAATTGTCTTGCCAAATTGGGAATCGTAACAATTCTACATACATGATAAAAATCTGGAGTCAATATTACAGCATTAACAGCAGTTTTCAAAGTTAATACAATTTTCTTCCATTAAAAACATATTTAAGACTTCATTTATTTGACATTCACAGGGTAAACTAAATTGGTTTTAAAATTTAATCTATAAAATCTAGTTGACATTCTATAGATAATTTATATAATCTACTAATTCCTATCTAAATCATTGTGCATGATGTGCCTTTGAAATGCGCATGTCTATAGGTCAATATCGGAAATAGTATGTTACCTTGCTTAGGAATAGTATGTAATCAATCGTATCAAAACGTATCACTTTAGATATACCTCATACACACATATTCTATAGTTTATACTACCATAATCTGTAATCATCTTCATCAAAATAGATCACTCTTTATTAACCTCCCACCACACACATTCTGTTGTTTATATATGTACTACAGCATTATCAAGTGCTATTAAGATTTATTTCTTACGCAATTAAGAAAACGAGATATACGAGAGCAATAATAATGTGGTTTTATGGTATCCAGACCACAACTTTAATTATCTTTCATCACTTTATTGTTTTTTTTTAATTTATTATACAAAAATGTATTATAGACGAATGCATTTTAAAACTATGACAATTGTGTTTATAATTTACCGACGGGACAATCAAGAATTGACAATCCAGATCATAGGCACTCGTGGCACGGAATTACCATCCCCTTTTTTAACTTTCTGTTTACATATTTTTTTTTCAATAAAATTTCTTTATTTCTTATTATTCCATCTCTTTTATTCTTATTTTAACTTGTTCCTGTCAATATTCATACAATCTTATTTTAACAGCAACTTACATGTTTCGACCCTTGTTTTGTGCATATGATAGCTCAGTTCTCTAGAATTTTAAGATTTTCACTAAATTATTGCTTCATTTATCATTTATTAGAGTTTGAGTCTTGTGCCTTCCGGAGCACCTGAGTTCACCCCCGTTTTAGTGGAGTTCGTGTTACTCGATCTTTAGCTTTATATGTATGTTTTGTCGATCGTTGTTTGTCTTTTTGTACTTTTTCTTTTGGCCATTGTGTAGTCTGTTCTTCTTCAATATACGTTTTCTGATATCTTTGGCATCTTCCATCTTCAATGTACTTACTTCAATGATAGGGCAAGAAAAGTTCGAAAAACTTTCTCTGATTTTATTTTACAACCTTTAGGAAAAGTGTATCGAATTTTGCTTGCCCTATCGTTAAAGTAAGTACATCAGGCACAAGACTCAAACTCTACTTCCGTCAACGTAAGGTATGATAAATGAAGCAATAATTGAGTGAAAATCTTAAACTTCTGGAGAACTGAGCTATCGTATGCACAAAACAAGATCAGAGACGGAAATATACGTCTTTTAGGAATTGATACATGTCCTAGTTTGAATGATTTAATGGGAATAAAGGTGTATTAAATGTAACCGAAGCGAGCAGGTGTACGGTTTTAAACGTTTCGGAGTTTCTTGCTTTGTGGATAATTAGTATATATAGGGTCAAAACATGTAAGTTGCTGTTAAAATAAGATTGTATGAATATTGACACGAACAAGTTAAAATAAGGGAAAAAAAGAGATCCAGATTACACAGGCAGCATTGGTCACCAGACAGAGAACGAAGACAAACAAAACAAAACAAAACCATACTACTGAAAACTAAAAAGGTGAACAATACGAACCGAATGAAAAAACGGGGTTCATGTTGCTCAATTATTAGTCTTCTGTGTAGTGTTTTGGGCACACGTGTTTGTCTTTTTGACCATCTGTCCCTCCATGCAGAACATTTGACTATCTGTCCCTCCATGCAGAACATTTGACTATCTGTCCCTCCATGCAGAACATTTGACTACGCTTTTATTAAATTTTACAAGTTATTTAACTGTTTTGCGGCAGCTCATCAATTAATAAATTTTAAAATATTATCTTTGTTTATCTATTTCAGGATAAAGTCGCCCTACATATTCAAATGCTGAATAATAAAAATGAGTAATGATATTCGTCTCCATTGTCTACAAACTTTGTACAAAACGATATATTCTGGTTTTACTTTGGTTTGTAAGTTATCAGTATTAGGTAATGATGACGCACAAGTGTATTGACATGTTGGGAATCGTATCAATTCTACATGCACCTTAAAACCTGAAGTAAATATTACATAGTAACAGTTTCCAAAGTTAATACAATTTTTGCCCATTAAAATCACATTAAAGACTTCATTTATCTGACATTTACAGAGTAAACTAAATTGGTTCTAAAATTTAATCTATAAAATCTAGTTGACATTCAATAGATAATTTATACAATCTGTTAATTCCTTCCAAAATCCTTCTTCATACTGTGCATTTTATCCTTTCAAATATGCAGTCTTAATGTCATTATTTTATCTTGTCAAATCTACATGTCAATATGTCATTATCGGAAATAGTATTAAGCCCATTCGTATCTGATTTTGTCAAAACAAATTTTTATAACCGTACAATAGATACACGTTAATTCTGATTGAGAAAAGCATACCTAGAGATTTCATATCGCCTTTTAACAAGTTTATACTGAAATAAACAAGTTTTATCATTTATTTATTATGTACATTGATATACATTTAATACCTTCATTTATAATACAAATAACAAATAACAAATATGATGAACGGAAACAGAGAGATAAATGGTACTATTCTACAGAACGTGTGGATGGGTGAGTTATGGTATTTACACAACTTTCAGCAATATTTCAGTTATATCGCGAAGGTCAGCTTTACTGATGGCGGAAACCGGAGTGTCCGGAGAAAACCAACAACCTGCCGCAAGTCACTGATAGATGTATTACATAATATTGTATCGAGTACACCTCAGCTGAGCGGGATTGTACAGAACGGAAGTAAACAATGAATATTCAACAATAAGCCATCTGCTTAAATGAATGGGTTTTTCCAAAGAATTGATCGATGGAAGAAATTGCGTGTGTCATGGCGCTCTGATTGCACAGTTATGATAGAATTTGAATGTTGGTGTTTAACGCCACTTTCAGCAATATTTCAGCTATATCATGACGACCATTTTTAGTGGTGGAGGAAGCAGGAGAGAACCACCAACCATGGGTAAGCAGCTGGTAAGCTTTATCACTTGCGGCTGTGAGTCGAGTGCGCCCTTTTTTGTAATTTACAAAGCTGGGCGCGAACGCACGCCGTATTGGTGATAGGTCTGTATGAGCTGATAGATCCAACGACCTAACTCATTGAGCCACCCGGGTCCCAGATATGATAGATTGATTTGATTTGATTTGCTTTTTGGTGTTTAACGCCACTTTCAACAATATTTCAGCTGTATCATGGTGACCAGTTTTAGTGGTGGAGGAAGCCGGAGTACCCGGAGAGAACCACCGACCATGGGCAAGCAACTGGTAAACTTTATCACTTGCGACTGCGTGTCGAGTGCAGCCTTTTTGTAATTTACAAAGCCGGGCGAGAACCCACGCCATATTGGTGATAGGCTTGTATGAGTTGCTAGATCCAGCGACCTAGCTCATTGAGCCACACGGACCTCTCAGATATGATAGAGAGAAAGAGATAAAGTCACAGAAAAAGACTGAAAAACTGAAGAAAATGAATCTTCCCACTCCAAAATCTAATGGGTACAGTCGTGGCCGTCGTCGTGATCGCATGGTAGGTAGGTTTACAACTACATGTGCAATCAATGCATATCACCACTAACGATTTTGAGTTCGCTCATGGTGAGATGTGCTCGATACAACATTATGTGATAACGTTTGTCAGTGACTTGCGGCAGGTCGGTGGATTTCCTCGTGTACTCCAGCTTCCTGCATGTTTTCCTCGTGTACTCCAGTTTCCTGCATGTTTTCCTCGTGTACTCCAGTTTCCTGCATGTTTTCCTCGTGTACTCCAGTTTCCTGCATCACAAAAACTAACCGTCACGATATAACTGAAATATTGTTGAAAATGGCGTTAAACGTCAGAACCCAAAATCTAATCTAGTATTTAGGAAAATCAGTTCATAAATGTTTTCTATGACATTTTTTGAATTTACAGACGATTTTAATGTAAAAATACACGCTTGCTTCAGAATATGACTGAAGACAATTTGTAAATGCTGTTAAATATATTAATAATTCATCTGACAATACAAACTTTCGTTCAATCGAGCATTAACACAACTTCAAATGGTCGATGGACCAGTTACATCTTTTTTTGAAGCTATGCTAGAACCCCAAAAACAAAAAACAGTTCTAAATTAAATAGAATAACAATTAGCACTAACTGATGATCAAAGGTGATTATTTATCCAATATTAGTATTATGAATATATTTATTACATTATTGATTATGCCTTATCGCCAAGCGAGCAGCATTTCAAGTAATATAGACGTAATTTAATACTTTATTTTCATATGCCATATATACAGATTAATACATGGGCATTTCCATATTGGCCAGCTGGTTATCATCCCGAGACACCCATATTGGCCCGAGACGAAGTCGAGGGCCAATATGGGTCAAAGGATGATAACCAGGCCAATATGGAAATGCCCATGTATTAAACTATTTATTACATACTTCCGACATCTAGAAAAGAGACACCCATATTAGGCCGAGAAACCCATATTGGCCCGGGCCGATATGGAAATGATCTTGTAGTAATCCAATAACCGTTTATTTTCCCGGTGTGTGAAAATATGGACAGTTTACTTCCGGTCATATTGGTCATACAAAAATGCCTTTATTTTAACTAAAGTATGTAATAAATTTTGTTATGGTTGTTTTCATAAAAAAGGATTGTTTTTCCTCACTAAATAACGTTTCTGAATTTTCAAATGACGAAGTCCGAGTACCTAACCGAGATATGGAATCATATATCTAGATACAAAAACAAACATTTAATGGTAAAAAATGAAAGTACTAAAAATCATCCGACATGCAGTTTTCCACAACAAACACACCGTTTGAAACCATATATTTCGGTAAGATCAACATCTGTCACGCGTTGTGAGGTCTTAGTTTCCATTTCTGAATGACATGATATAGCACATTACGATATGAAATTATCAAACAGGCATAAAATGAAATCATTTGAATGTGCCTTGGATAATTTTTCTACAACGTTTATATATTTTGAGCCGATTGAATATTTAGTGCGTCCAAAGTAAAAATAGTGGAAAGCCAAATAAACGTCTTTGGGAACAAGTAATCAAGGGCATAAACAGGATAGCCAAAATCAGCAAATTTTACATATGGCCACCACCGTAGGACATATACTAATATAAGATCATATTGGAAAAATGTATGAAATGTTTCTCAGAACCTACAAATTGTATTGAACTGAAACTGTCAAGCACTATCAATGAAATTTTCCTTGGAAAATGGGGAGGGGCGGGGGTTCTCCGGGTACTACCAATAAAATTGACCTCCACGGTGTAGCTGAAATATTGTTGAAAGAGGCGTTAAACACAATAAAACATTTAAAACAAACAGAAAATGGTACTCTGTAACGTTTCTTTTGTCCAAGATGGCTGCCATATAGTGTATTGCTTAACAAAGGGAAAATGCATATAATAGTATCATAGACGATTGCATCTCAACACTATTACAAATTTGTCCATGAATAACCGACGAGGCAATCAAGAACAGACAATCCAAATGCATGTACACAGGCAGCATTGAGCACCAGAGAAAGAACGAAGGCAAGACAAAAACATAATACAGAGAACTAACGGATGAACAACAGACACAATAAAAAAAAATCCTGAGGTTCCTGTTGCTCAATCTCAAGATCATTGAACTAATAAATTTCAAAGTATTGTTGTTGTTTATGTATTTCAGGATATTGTTTCCCTACATCCTAAAATTCCGACTAATCAAATTGTGTAATGATATTTTTCTCCATTTCCAACAAACTTTGTACAAAACGACATATTCTAGTTTCAGTTTAGATGAAGTAATGATGACACAGAATTGTAGTGACATGTTGGGGATGCTAACAATGTAACATACGACATAAAATCTGACGTAAATGTTACATAACAACAGTTTCCAAAGTTAATGTAATTTTCGCCCTTTAAAAACACATTTAAGACTTCATGTATTTGACATTCACAGAGTAAACTGAATTGGTTTTAAGTATGGCTCCACGTAAGGATCATGCAAAATCAAGAAAAAGTGATTTACCTTATGTCACCAATTCTCTCAATATTTTGTTATATGACGTGTTTTGAGTAAAAATAAATGTATAATCAAGGACAAGTGTTTATTTGTGCTATTTTTGCTATTATACCCAAATTAAAAACAGAATGGTCACATTTTTTTACTATCAAAGTATGTATAAAGGTTGGATATCAGAACACATTATCTCCTGTGAACAGGCGATTTGTAATAAACTATATAGCACAATGAAAAATATATGATCTCCTCTACAAAATATCGTTTTTTTTCATTTGTAGCTTAGTGTCATTTTTTTGTTATTTTAGTTTTAAATTAACCGCTCCAAATCACAATTCCAAGAACGACAACTCTTGTTGAACTTGAAAATGAATAACATTTTACTTATTTCAGGTTGTAACCTCAACCATTGAAGTAAAATCTTTATTTATCTAATTTTATTTTTAATTGGTTAAAATAGCAATAAATTTTGATGATGAAATTGATTGATTTAATATTTATTCTGGTTTTTTTTATTCTGTCCGTATATTGATATCACTTCCGGTTTTGCTCAAGTATCACCTAAATTAGCTGCGGAACCGTAGCCCTTTATGGTCC
>MJUT01009422.1:131887-144709 GCA_002080005.1 Gigantidas platifrons | reverse complement strand
AAAAAAAAAAAAAAAAAGGACCATAAAGGGCTACGGTTCCGCAGCTACACCTACATGGACTGCTGTACTTAAAAATGATTGAGAAATGTTGTTGTTACTCATGCAAAATATAATATTTCACTTATACATTATCCTGGAAGTATAGAGTAGAAACTTTCTTCGGTTGTCTAATCTCAACGAGATTAGTTGTGTTGACTGTTGTGACTTGTGTCAAAAATATTGTCATTTGAGGACTCCGGACGTACTTTTTACTGAATATATATAATTACCAACTTTGAAATATCGTCGTGATAGGAATGATATGATCCAAGTATACATGGGCTGAGGGCCCTACATCAGTACATGGCTATGATGATGGTATTGACGGCATCGATTGGATGAGACTTTTTACATTGGTAGAGTAGGGCTTTTTATAACGAATCTGTCTCTTACTGTAACAGTATGCACATAATACATTTTGTACATGATTACAAACTCGTGGTAGACTTTCGGCAGAGTAAAAGTGGCACTCATCATCAACGTACAGGAAATTAAAGACATTTAGAGGACTCTGTTAATCTTGGAGGATTCTGGTGTTTTACTACCTGTTAAAATGGTATGTTTACAATCTTTTTATTCTTATACATTTTTTATATAATCACAAGATAAAGTTTTTTTTTAAAGTAAAATTTTGTTAAATTTAAATAATAAAAATAATTTCTGAAAAATATAGCAAATTTACAGGATTGGATTGACTATATAGCTACTGTATAATGTTTTGTTTAAATACAATTATATACAAAATATAATTTTGGTGTTTAGTGCCACTTTCAGCAATATTTCAGCTACATTGTATATACATCAGAATATTTGGATGTGACCGAAAAGAAAATAAGGACATACAAAATATACTGTGATACAACAGTTACATTAACAGTTAGATATTGATATACAAAATGTACTGTGATACAACAGTTACATTAACAGCTAGATATTGATATACAAAATGTACTGTGATACAACAGTTACATTAACAGTTAGATATTCATTTTTCATGAGTACGTACAAAACTTTACATAGAAAAAGGATGGATGCTCAGAAAAACCTATAACATTTTTAAAATGCAAAAGTTAATGTTTATCAAAACTCAAAACATCTTTTAATGTCTTGTAGGGATAAACACGTCATTGCTTGGAAATCTTGTGAAATGTTGGAGATGGTATTTTATACACAGAAGATGATGTCAAGAAAATATATCCAACTCCATCATCACTAGGACTCGTCGTTCATGAATCTTTCATTTTGCCATCAAAAGAAGGGATAATGTCAAGAAAAAAACAGAAAATGTAAATAAGGATACCATAGGAAATGAAATTGTGACATGTAGTAAATGCAATACAAGGCATATTTTTCTACGCACAACCCAGATGTACTACAAATTTTATTTATTTTGTAAAAAGAACAATAGGAGACTAGAGTTTTTGGTCATTTGTCAGTATTAAAAGGAGGTGAAGAATTGCTACAAGGGAGGTGGACTGGTGGAGGCCATGTATTTTTTGCTAAATATAACTTTAATTCATCTATAGTATATTATCATTAAAAAAAAATGAGATTTTCTATATAATTTTTGTCTAAAGTGGCACTATCTCCTTTAGCTTCCTATTCACTAATTCAGATTGCAAAGAAACTATCAGTAGAGTGAGTGATTGTTATTTACAAGAAATGTAACTCAAACTCAGCAATTTTCAGTTATACCATGGCGAGAACAAGTTCATTTTCAATGAGATGATGTCCTTTTAGTTGCATTTTTATAGTATTAGTTCATTGAAGCAACAGTCTGTGGATAAACATGTTGTCCCACTCAGACACATTATCCTGATTCCGAGCCAACCGGTCTTTGCTCTTTCTTCTTAATGCTGCGTGCTTAGCACAGAAGCAACAAAATCCTGATTTTTTCGTTTTTTTGAAGATGCGAAATGAGGCTGTTTGGTTTCCATGGTAACAGTAATTGGCAAACTTGTACTTTCTGTGTATATAGTTAAATTTTTAGAAGAAATCTTCAACATCACTAGTATGTAATTATATTGTGAATATTTTTAAACATTTTTTGAGAAATCTGTGTGGCAAAAGTGGAAATTTAGTGATTTTAAGACTGAAATAAAATGGATTATATGATGAAGTTGTAACCATAGCAACCAAAGTCAATACATGTGTTCTTTTATTATTTTTATGACTTTTCCATCAAAATGCAACATATGAACCATATAAACTCCAATTTTGCAACTATCAATAAATCACCCACTGCATGATTCTTAGGTGGAGCCATAATTAAAATCTATTCTCTGAAATCTAGTTGAAATTCTATAGATAATTTATATAATTTGCTAATTCCTATTCAAATCCTTGCTCATGGTGTGCAATTTAGCCTTTCAAATAAGCATGTCTATATGTCATTATCGGAAATAATATTAAGCCCATCATTGTCTTATTTTGTAAAAACCCATTAATTCTGATGGAAAAGTGAATTCCTATGACTATTTTAAGAAAAATCATTCTATTTATTATGTACATCATAAATCAATATGCATTTAATACCTTCATTTATAATGCAGCAGAGACACTTGCGGTTTCTCCGGTTTTCTCCACCAATAAGACTGACCGGCACGATATAGCTGAAATATTGTTGAAAGTGTTGTTAAACACCATAACCCACACACTTCCACCAAAATAACAAATGTAATGGACGAGAACAGATAGATGGCACTGTGCTACAGAGCGGAAGTAAACAATGTCTATTTAACCATATAGTATTGCTCAAATGAAGAGGTTCCCAAAGAACTGAGCGATGGAAGGAATTGGTTGTACCATGGTGCTCTGATTACATGTGATGCCAGTTACGATAGAAAGAAAAAGCTCAAAACACACACAAAATGTAAAACTGAAGAAAATGAATCTGTCCACTACAAAACCCACTGGGTACCGTTGTAGTCGTGATCGTATGATAGGTAGATTTACAACTATCTGTGCAATCAGTGATTATCACCACTAACGTTGTGAGTGCGAATCCCGCTCATGACGAGATGTATTCGATGCAAAATTATGTGAAAAGTTGTCAGTGACTTGCGGCAGATCGGCGGTTTACTCCGTGTACTCCAGTTTCCTCCACTAATAAAACTGAAAGCCACAATATAACTGAAATATTGTTGAAAGTGGCGTTAAACGTCATAACCCAAAATCTAATGTAGTATGTAGGAAAATCAGTACAGGAATGTTTTCGATGACATCTTTTGAACTTACAGACGATTTTAATATATAAAAGAAAACACGTTGGCTTCAGAATATGACTGAAGACAACCTGTAATATTGCTGTTAAATTTATTAATAATTCATCTGACAATTCAGACGACATTTTCGTAAAACTTAAAGTGGGCAAACCTATGATTAAGAAGAGAAAAGTTCCATCGAACATTGTTTGAAGCTATGCTAGACCCCCCAAAACAGTTCTGAATTTAAAAAAAACAATTAGCACTAACTGTTGAGCAAAGGTGATTATTTATCCAGTATTAGCATCATGAATATATTTATTACATAATTGATTATTCCTTATCGTTCAGCGAGCAGCATATCAAGCAATATAGACATAATTTAATACATAAATTTCTTTTCGGTACAGGGCTAAATAATTCTAACAATAGGTGTATGAATACACACGTTTTTCTCGTGGTAGAAAGTCTACCCGGTCGGGTACATGGCGGGAATTTAGTCAATCGAGAGCCTACACCTGAACAGAAAACATCTGCCAAGTTTGCTGTAAATATACACGAATTTTTCCCCGGTCTACCCGATTACCATATCCATGTCTGACGAAGAAAATGGGAGTACTGTTACTGGCAATTTGTCTTCCAAAAATGCATCAGAGGATTTAAGTACGGCCGATTCTTTTTCGTTACTATCTAAGCAGTTAGATAACGCACTACAGCAACAGAAAAAGGAGATTTTTAACGTATTGGAGGCAAAAATACCAGCACCTTCCGTGGGTACTAGTAAGAAAGAATTTAAATTCAAGTACATTAGCAATAAAAATCAGTGTGATTTCAACGAGACTTGTCTCGTATCAAAAGTGCTGTGACTGCAGGACATTTACCTGACGCCTTGCATCTCTTAGACAATTCACAACAGGAAATTGCTGCACGCAATAAGAAGGTGAAAATCGGAGATAAATATGGATGAGACACCGTCAGCGAGTATGAGGGCAATCCTCTTGCTGACGATTCTGATGACGAGCGGAGACTTCGACAAGCAGAAACAAGAGCAATTCGAAACAGAAAGGCCTCTTTTCCAAAGGAACCACCAAAACGGTTTTCCGCAGATGAACTTTTTCGTGGATTTAGCCAACCACCTGAGCGCCAAAACGTCAACACAGCTGCCACTAGTCAAACCACTCAATGATACTTTGGAAACAGATCCAGCACATATCAGCCGCAAGTCGGAAGAAAGTTTCATGCCCAGGACACCTGTTACTACTGTGGTGCTGTCGGACACTGGTCCCTCAACTGTCCAGAAAAAACAGGAAAAAGGAGTACCAGCGCAAAATGAGGTATTGCCTTTTATAAACTCCAATTATTGTTTAGAAACATATGAATATGATAATGAAATAGTAGTAATTCATAATGTCAAGGGTAGATTGAAACAAAACATAAATTTTTGGAAAGAAAAACTGTTGTTAGCAGACAGTTCTAGGAATTTAGTTTTACCTATTTTAGAATATGGTTATTTTTTACAATTTGACGAAGAACCGCCTTCAGTAAAATTAAAGAATAATAAATCGGCAGTTGAACATCATAAATTTGTAAATCATGCTATAAATGATTTGTTAATTACAGGGGTTGTGTGTAAAATTGATAGCTTGCCAAAAGTAGTAAATCCATTGTCTGTTTCGGTCAACTCGATAGGAAAAGAAAGGTTGATTCTTGACCTTAGACATGTGAATAAGTATTTAACATGAACAAAATTTAAATATGAAGGTGTGAAACAAGCGAAAGTGTATGCTGCAAACAAGAAGTATTGTTATAAATTCGATCTAAGGCACGGGTATCATCATATAGATATGCATTTATCTTCTCAAAAATACTTGGGTTTTTCATGGCTAGAAAATAACATAATTAACTATTACACTTTTACTTCCTTGCCGTTTGGTCTAAGTTCTGCGTGTTTTATTTTTACCAAAATAGTCCGCCCACTTGTAAAATTTTGGAGATCTAAAGGTTTTTTAATCGTTGTATATCTAGATGATGGTCTCGGGTTTGCTGATTCTGAGGAATCGTGTAATTACATGTCTGGAAAAATTTTGACAGATTTGTTGTCGGCGGGTTTTCTTCCGAACTATGCAAAAATTGTGTGAAAGCCACAAAGGAGTTTAGAGTGGTTAGGTTTTGTCTGGAATCTGAACAAAGGTATTTTATCTGTGCCAGATTTAAAAATGCACAATATTTTGAAATATTTACAATTGGTAGTTGATAATGTTAATCAGCTTACTGCTAGAAAAGTGGCTGCAGTTGTAGACAAAATAATAGCTCTTTCTCCAGCACTTGGTAATATATGTAGATTGATGACTAGACATTTACATTTCATCATTAACGAACGATCGTCGTGGGATTCAGTTGTTCGTGTAGATGATTTTTCTATAAAAGAGTTCCATTTTTTGTTGTCTTCTTTGAAGTCGTTACCAAATTGTGTTATTGCAACGATTCAGAGAATCACAGAGAGGATCGTTTTCACTGACGCAAGTTCTTATGCAGGGGCTGGCTATACTGTACAATTTTCAAATGACATCGTCCATAAGATGTGGACAAATGATGAAATTATAAAAAGTTCAACCTGGAGAGAGTTGAAAGCTGTGGAGATTACTTTGAAAGGGTGTGTTGACTTTTTCAAAAACAAATTTGTCAAGCTTTTTACTGATAATCAAAATGTAGAAAGACTTTCTGAAGTTGGTAGCATGAAAAAGGATTTGCAATCCTTAGCCATTGACATTTTTCATTTTTGCGTACAAAATTGTATATGCTTAAAAGTACAGTGGATACCCAGGGAATTAAATACTATAGCAGATCAATACAGTAGAATATTCTACTTCGATGATTGGTCAGTAGCAGACAGAATTTTTCATTATTTTAATAAAATTTGGGGACCCTTTACTATTGACAGATTTGCTAACAGTAACAACAAAAAGTTGCATAGATTTAACTCGCGATTCTTAGATCCATTGTTAAGTGGTATTGATGCGTTTACATATGATTGGTCTGTAGATAACAATTGGCTTGTTCCGCCTGTATCTTTGATCGCTCATACAATAAAACATATTCAGTTATGTAAAGCAGAGTAAAGTTAGTCGTACCTAAGTGGAAATCGGCTATATTTTGGCCTATGTTGGTTTGTCCTGAAAATGAAAATTTTATTAGTATTGCAAAAGATTATATAGAGTACGAGACTCCATCTAGATTTTTCGTAACAGGTTCAGCTGATAATTCTGTATTTTCTGAAAACAAATTTATTTCAAATGTATTAGTGCTGCATTTAGATGCCAGGACTGGGTTGCACAAACGTCATTTAAATTTAAGTGTCAATTAAATCGGCCTTAAACCTCAATTAAATTTAAGTAACCGTTATTTCCGTTGCACAAACGTTTGTTAACGTTAATTAATATTTAAAGGTTATTTAAATTTAATTGTGGAATAGGGGCACTTTTAAATATGTAATTGCAAATTAATCATGGAAGACATACTGCTGTTCGGCAATATATTAGACAATGCAAAGCCGCCTAGGAAATACAGAGAACGATTACTGACCATTGATGAGCTTACAGACAAAGAACTTCGGTCCCGTTACAGATTCGGGAGGCAGTCCATAGATATAATTACAGATCTAATCCGTGAAGAGATATCACATCCTACTCGCAGAAGTCATTCCCTTAAAGCAGAAACGCAGGTACGAAATGTTTTTTTTTACTCTACTTAAATCTCGTAATATTAATAAATATTATTGTTACGTGTACCTAGTAGATCTATACGTTGTGAAGAATGTTTAATGACCGCATATTTCACCACTGTAAACTGAAACATTTGTTACGAAATAATGAATAAATTGTGTATTCTGAGTTCTGTAGAGCTTCTTTTTCTACTCCAATGGTTTAAAATTCCCCCTTGACAACTATTGTTTACTCAAATTAATTCCCTTGTTTAAAGGGAAGTAAATCTATCTTCAAACCGGAGGCTCGATGAGGGATTTATAACTCAACTCAAATATTTTGAGAAAAGAGAAAAAAAAAATACCACAACAAACTACAAGTATGAAATTGTCAACAATTTTATAAATATAGTATAACTAATCGTAGATTTTGAATATCAAAATAATACCATCGAGAGACCGAAGTACGCATAAGGATTTAAACGAGTGGGCGGAACTTGTTCCGTCCACGAGTTTAATCCTTAATGCGTATTCGGTCACGAGTGGTCTTATTTTGATATTCAAAATCTATGATTAGTTATACTGTTTATTATATAGACTTCCAAAATGTCTTTTATATTATTTTATTTAATTTGTATATTTCATTCCACGCGTATGAATCTACGAGCAATGATAGTGTGTAATCAATATGGCCGCACATTCAAGTGTTGTCGCTTCGATGAAAAAAATTGGAAATTTAAATGAAGGACGAGTTTCTGAATTTTATTTGAATATGGGCGGATTTGTAAAGTTGTTGTGGAAAAATTCATTGCAATTGTGACTAATGTCAGTCCGATTTATCTGAGGAATCAGGCACGATGTGTTATTATTGTCCGGGTCGTGTGTATTTCATGTGTAACAAAATTCGAACTAAGGAATGAATCAATGTCCTCAAATGAAACGTTTTGAAATCTACCCTTCTGGGCTTTAGTTTGATATACATTTTCATTTGTATTGCCATTGGAATTTGGAACATTTGTTTGGACATCTAGAATATTAAATTCTTGCATTTCCACATTTTCCAAGTCAAAATCATTTTCTTCTAAAAATTTGGAGACTACAGCTGCCGTATATGCGTCAAAATGATCAGACATTTTTTTTTTTTTTTTTTTTTAATTTTACGATTGTTCAAAGCAGACGATTTTTCATTGAAAAGGGGTGGTGAAAGGAATTAGGAAACTGACAATCTACAATGCACTTTTAACAATGCCGTTGTTTGTTTATATTTAAATCTGTTGTGTTATGCTAGTGAAATGATTCGATTTAGAATAAGCAAGTGTTCGATTTTAATGTATCAATAAAATGATTCAATTAAAATAATTTATAAAAGTACTAAAACTTTTTCATTTGTTTAATTGTTTCAGTTTACAATCATGTGTGTATTCACCGTAACACAACAAGGGACGTAACCACTACACTTAAAGTTGTCTAAAAGTAGTTCTGGCGGGAAAAAACTGATATTTCACATGTGAAATATCGGAATTTATTTCACGGATAAATCTCCATAATTCACACCTATCTATATAATAAGTACAATTTATTTTCAATTATAATTTTTTAAGGGAAAGTACCTTTTTCGTGTACATGTGATGCCGAGTCTTTAATTTGTAGTACTATCGTACATTTTGTTAAAATTCTTGTAGATGTGATGCCGAGTCTTTAATTTGTAGCCCTATCGTACATTTTGTTCAAATTCTTGTAGATTTATATGTCATCTCGTTTTACTACCCCTTTACTTTTAGAGAAAAGAAGGTTAGACATGACTTATTTTGTGCGTAACTGTTCGTCAATTAACAAAACCGTGGCATTTACGGTATATTTATTTTGGACATTTTAACTTTCGACTCCAACTTTAATTTATGCTATATCCACCCGACCCTCGCTCATTGTTCACTGAAATATTATAATGAACAAAATAATAGAACTAGGATTACCTATTTTGTACTGACGCGGTTCTGGGTATTTTCAAAGAAAAACACTTATTTTATAGTTCATTATATAGTCCCTATATACAAGCGTGTGGGTGAAATTTTTTCCTTTAATTCAATTTTTCAAATATACGGAAGTAACATTCATTGGTGTTAAAAGTTATATATTTTTTGTTTGCTTGGTTCAACAGGTTCTCGTTGCTTTGAGATATTTTGCGTCTGGAAGCTTTCTACAAGTTGTAGGAGATACTATGGGGGTTGATAAAGGCACGGTTAGCAGATGTATTCAAAGAGTATCCCATGCCCTTGCTGCGAAGACAGACCAATTTATTAAATGGCCATCCGATCAACGGAAAAGAGAAATCAAGACATGTTTTTATGAAAGTGGAGGGTTTCCTGGTGTCATTGGATGCGTAGACGGCACGCATGTGAGAATTACAGCTCCAAATGTAGATGAACCATCATTTGTAAACAGAAAAGGGTACCACAGCTTGAATGTTCAGGCAACCTGTGACCATGAAGGTATGAATGTTTTTTTTAGAATAAGTGATAAGTATATCAAAGGGACATGAAAGTAATCAAAACAGTAGCGCATCTCATGTACAATACTTGTCGAGGACTAAATCGTATGGCCAAGTACCAATATGTGGAGATTAGCAGAGACACAACTTCGTAGGATATGTTATATATCTAATTAAAATTCAATGCTTGTCGTATCTCTTTCATTTTTTTTTCTTATCTTTGGCGATACACTGATATAGCAAAAGTAATAGGTACCAGGGTGGCTCAATGAGTTAGGTAGTTAGATAACCTAATATGTCATACAAGCCTATCACCAATACAGCGTGGGTTCGCGCCCGTTTTTGTATATTACAAAAGGGTGCACTCGACTCGCAGCCGCAAGTGATAAAGCTCACCAGTTGCATGCCCATGGTCGGTGGTTCTCTCCGGCTTCCTCCACCATCAAAACTGATCGCCATGATATAGCAAGAATATTGCTGAAAGTGGCGTTAAACACAATACATAAATCAATCAATCAAAAGTAATAATAATAATATACACGCAAATCTAATTTTAAATTGATTGTAGAATATAAATATGGAAGTCAATGGTATGATGCTGAAACTTGTCAAATTTTCAAATTGAATTTTCACACGGCCCTGACGGGGCATTGCAAACTACACTATACATATTACCCTTCGAAAACAGGGAAATATTTATCGATTTAACAAGCAAGACAGAGAAGCGACACATTTCAACAGCTCTTCTTATTAAGTATTATAGGTGTATATTTTACGTGAACATTAATCTTATATAATATTTGTAGGTAAGTTTACAAACGTCGTTGCAAGGTGGCCAGGTAGCGTTCACGATAGTCACATCATGAGGTGTTCAAAGATTTTAAGCCACCTGGAACAAACCCATAAGTGTGTAGAGGATGGTCTCATTCTCGGAGACAGTGGATATGCGTGTAAAAGTTTCCTGATGACACCATACCCCAGACCTAGTCGGGATTGCCAGGAAAAATTCAACCGGGCACACATAAGAACAATATGTGGTATCGAAAGGTGTTTCGGTTGGTGGAAGAAACGCTTCAATTGTTTGCATGCAGAGATAAGAATGCAACCAGAAAGAGTGTGTAAAATCATAATGGCCTGTGCTGTATTGCACAATATTGCGATTGAGATGAAGGAGCCCATGGATGATGTTGATAGAACTGATGACTTAAATAATGACATAAACATTGCTTTTCAAGGACCAGAGGAAGGACGTGTAGTCAGAGACCATATTGCCAGGATGTTTTTTTCATAATTTTTAAATGCAGTAAAGTATACATGTATAGTGAATCTATAATTTTTTATTTCATACAATTTAGATCTGAGAAATGCTGAAGAAGATAAATCGTAAAATAATTACAATGCATTCAATGCAATGATGGCGTCGTTTTCAGACATTGCCCATTGATTGAGTCGGTTAATTTCTAGCTGTAGCTTGATGGTTTCTAATTTGATTTTTTCAATTTCAACTTTGAACTTTTCTTCTTGCACAGATAGTACTTCGTATTGTTTCTTTATCAACATGGCCTGAGTGACTGTTGTACTGGTTGATGATTTCGCCTTTTTGGGACCACAAGGTGTACTGCAAGTTGGTAACATTGTCTCAATGTTACTGTTATCAATGTCAGTTGTACCAGGCGATAGCTGCCCCACCTCACTTATATTAAAAACACAGGATGTCTGTAAATCTGAGGAATTAAAAGTATCTGAAAAGGAAAAAAATCGTATTAAAATTACAAAATATATTGTGCGTTATGAAAGGACAAACACATTTTATGTCATACCAAGGTGGACAAACAGCTTATATTTCTATATTTCTATATTTACACGGCATCGTCAAGATTTATAATATTATATTTTTGATAAATATAATATTATAAATCTTGAAGATGGATATAAATAATAATATTTTTTTTATTTTTTATTTATTTCCATTTCTTTGGAAATGCCTGTACCAAGTCAGGGTCATTACAGTTTTCTCAGTTTCCGGCTGTTGACTGATTTAGTCTGTATATACATGTACATGAGTTTTGACTCCCTTTGAAAGATTGTTCGGAGTTCGGTAATTTTGTTATTACCCTTATTTATTATCCATTAGAAAATTTAAACGTCTATATATACTGGGTTTACCTCATTCCGATGGTCTTACGGAAACACACCTTGTAAAATATACGATACCTATCGTTTGAATGAATCGGTATTCATACAAACATATTATGCTATGAACTAATAAAAAAATAATAATATCCTTTTAAAACAGGAGTTTTAACCTTGTGTTCAAGTTATTGATTGTTGACAGTTCTCCGATGGGACCTTTTTTTTACCTTAACCTCGTTCCGATGTACTGGGAATTCCCTGTTATGGAGAGCCATTGGGGCTAATATGCTTTACTGCTTTGACAGGTTATTTATATCAGATATATTTGAACCAAATAAAAGTTTTTTTTATTATTTTAAAAATTCTGTATAACACACTTAGATGGAAAAAAGATTTAAATGTAAAAAACAACAATTGATTTTTTTTTTAATTGTTTGGGATTAAATTTTATGCACTTTTTGGCAATTTTCATAAAAAAAACAAAAATCTCACAGTTATATAATAATAATAATAGCGGTACAAATCGCTTGCAAAAATAAAAAAAATAAAAAATAAAATACTACATAATATAGCGGCATCGTCCGCATATCAACAATATATCGGCAACGTCCGCATTTTAACAATATTATATAGCGGCAACGTCCGCATTTCATCAATATAGCGGCAACGTCCGCATCATTCAATGAATCCTGCATGCTGTGAAATTAATTATTAATAACGTTCAACATGTTACGGGGTATTTCATTAAGTGCAATATATTAGGTGTGCAAATTATAATTATTTTTTTTTACAGGCAACTTTAAAGTCTGAGTGGAGGGAAATCCATAATTTATCAAGGGTCACTGGATTGCACGATATAGCTTTTGGAGTAATGGACATAGTTAAAAAGAGCAAGTCGAGTGCGACTAACAGGAAATATGATATTTACTTTAATAAGTTCAAGTCATGGTGTTTACAATTTAAGCTAAGTCACTTGCCTGCCTTACCTTCTACTGTTTCTATGTATTTGACTACTTTGATTCAAACGGGTGTTTCTGTCGCAGTTCTAAATTCTAATTTTTATGCAGTAAAATGGTATCATAACATATTTTTATTTGAAGATCCATGTGTTAATAGGTTAGCGAAATTAGTTTTGGAAAAATAATTTTGTCGAAACCTATAAAAAAGAAAGAACCGATTACAGCTGATGTCATAGTTAAATTATATAATTTTTATAAAGGTAGACTCGACTTGTTTAACTCGAGATCTCTTTGTATGTT
>MJUT01009422.1:76623-89132 GCA_002080005.1 Gigantidas platifrons | reverse complement strand
GTACTGATGTTGTGAGTTCGAATCTCGATCACGGCGAGCTGTACAACATTATGCTATAAAGTTTGTCAGTAACTTGCGACAGGTCGGTGGTTTTCTTCGTGTCCACCGGTTTCCTCCACCGATAAAACTGACCGCCACGATATAGCTGAAATAGTGTTGAATGTGGCGTTAGACACCATCAAACAAACGAACAAAAAATCCTTTTCGTGCGTCTAAATGTAAATTTGGATAGTCTCTCATGTCCATTTACATCCTTATCCTTTCTTAGTGATTTATTTTATCTTAGCAATTTTTCTATTTAAATGTACCTCCCTGTCGTCACTTCCTTTATAAAATAAAATATTGAAATATTTTTTATTTAACCCTTTTTCACAAAATAAAAAAAATAACATCTTACCTGTTACAGGTGCTATGCTATATATTATATATTACGTCATGACAGGTAGTCAATGCTGATAATATATGAATATTTTTGTAAATTTTCCACATCTATTAACGTTAGAGATGATAACACGGTTTAACCCCTTAATCTGGATTTGGTACGTGCACCGAGTTATTATCTACAATGGTATTCCATTGACCGGTTTAACTGCGCCATATATGTATGCCTGTTCCAAGTACTTGAAGTAGGAACCTGAATTTCCTACGTCTTATGGAGAGGTCTTTTTTTGTTCAGTTAATTAAGATGAGGGGTCATTGTTCGTGTTGATGATATTGGGCGAATGGGATCATTGTTCGTGTTGATGATATTGGGCGAATTGTTAACCATTACTGTTTAAACTTTCTTTTTCATAATTAGGTCGAAAACATTTCCAACAATGTACATAAAATAAACAGTAATGGGGGGGGGGGGGTGCGNGCGTGAGACAACCGCGGTAACGACTATAACTGGGGAAGTATGGAGGGAACTGACGAGCAAATGTTGCCTTGTATTGCGTGGAAAGAAGTATTTTAACGTGGAAGGGAGTGAATGAGTGATTGTTGCTTAACGCCAACTCAGCAATTTTTCAGCTATATCATGGCGAGAACAAGTTAACTTTACAATGAGATAATGATGAGGTCCACTTTGTACTAGACCAACACGCTTAGTTGGATTTTAATAGCGCTAGCTCACCGAAACAACAGTCCGCAGGTAGACATGTCGGCCCACTCGGACACATTATTTTGATTCCGAGCCAACCAGTCTTTGCTCTTTCTCCTTAATGATGCATGCTTGTCTGAGAAGCAACAAATACAGTCAAACTTGTATATAAAGGGCACTAAAGGTCACCTTAATATGTGCTCTTTATGAGCAGTTGTCCTTTATATGCAGGTTATAATTATATATATCATCGACATCTGAACTCACGTGACAGTCCATTCCAAAATGGTGACCGATTCCAGGTGTTGACCGATTTTAACGGACGAGAGGATACTATTTATCGATGAGGAAAATGGGACTGTCCTTTATAGACAGTAATGTGCTATATAGAGGTGTCCTTTAAGGTATGTTTGACTGTACCAATTTTATATTCTTTGGTTTGACCCCATTGGGCTTGAATCCACGATCTATCGCGATCGAGGAGAGCAGGCTAACCATGACACCACCGAAGCGGTTGTGACGTGGAAAGAGCATGGTACTCTCCAATTACCGTACATTTTATAACGTGTGTCATATCCAAACCCCTTCTTCTAGAGGGCACCAACTATACATCACCCGGAGATGTGCTCGGAAGGTTTATCAGTAGGACCCTGGATACCGCGGGTTGTATCCTGGGTGAAGTCACCAGTACACAGCCATCACCTTGAGATAAAAATGAATATAAATGCGGTCAATATAAAACAAATGTGCTACATATACGTTGATTGTATGTAAATTTATTTGGATCCATAAAGCTAATTTAATCCCGCCACTTTCTATTGAAGTGCCTGTACCAAGCCATCATGAAAATTAGCGATCGTGTTTTTGTGATAGTGATATCGACTTTTCTCTTGGATTTTAAAACTGTTCCTACAGTGTGGCATGAATGTATACTATCAAGACCGAATACGGCGTGGGTTCGCGCCCAGCTTTGTAAATTACAAAAAAAGAGTTTACTCGCCTCGAAGCCGCAAGTGATAAAGTTTATCAGTTGCTTGCCCATGGTCGGTGGTTCTCTCCGGGTACTCCGGCTTCTTCCACCACTAGAACTGGTCGCCTTGATATTACTGAAATATTGCTGAAAGTGGCGTTAAGCACCAAAAATAAAAAATAAACACTATCAAGACCGGAGCTTTAATTTTATGATTAGATTCACACCATCTACCCATTAGAGTTAACAACTCACTCCATCTTTTCTTTAATGTCTGTATACTGACCAGTATTTTCCGCATCAACTAATTTTGTGTATAAGTGGATCGTCATGGCCGTGATCGTATGGTAGTTGGATTTATAACTACCTATTCAATCAGTGCATATCACTACAAAAGTTTTGAGTTGAATCCTGTTCAGACGAGGTGTACTCGATACAACATTAATGGATAAAACTTGTCACTGACTTGCGGAAGGTCGGCGGTTTTCTGCGGTTTCCTCCACCAACAAAACTGACCACCACGATATAACTGTAATATTGCTGAAAGTGGTGTTTAAACACCATACCCTAACCGTAACCTATCCTGTATATGTGGAGTGGTAGTGGAAAGGTTTTTCTTCTTTAATCCACTGGAGCTCGCATTACAAGTAATGATATTCACCGTTAATATACGGACTTTATATGAATAGCATATGAGGTATGATATATGTAACCCCCACATAGCCCCCTCATAATGATATACAATTTATTTCCCCACTCTTCTGTAGTTGGACGAATCATATACTCATATAGCCAATAGTATCAGACCTAAAGAGGTACTTCGTGTATGGAGTTTTGGGTAAGGGTTGTGGTGTTTAACGCCACTTTCAACAATTTTTCAGTTATATCGTGGTGGTCAGTTTTATTGGTGGAGAAAAACCACAAGTCTCTGACCAACTTTTATGGTATTCCCCATCTTATAAGGCTGATCACACTAAAGGTCCTCCCTCTTATCAGGTCAGAGGTCAGATATAGCTAGGGAACCGTAGTTCTTACCGCCTTTTGTATTTACAAAAATGCAACGACAAAAAACCCTAAGAGCTACTGTTTCGCAGCAAAGGTCAGGAGTGGACTGAGACAAACTACTTAATTGACCTCTTCAAGAAAGGTCAGATAGACTGAGACAAACTACTTAATTAACTTCTTCAAGAAAGGTCAGGTGGACTGAGACAAACTACTTAATTGACCTCTTCAAGAAAGGTCAGATAGGCTGAGACAAACTACTTAATTGACCTCTTCAAGAAAGGTCAGATACACTGAGACAAACTACTTAATTGACCTCTTCAAGAAAGGTCAGGTGGACTGAGACAAACTACTTAATTAACCTCTTCAAGAAAGGTCAGGTGGACTGAGACAAACTACTTAATTGACCTCTTCAAGAAAGGTCAGATACACTGAAACAAACTACTTAATTGACCTCTTCAAGAAAGGTCAGATGTACTGAGTCAAACTACTTAATTGACCTCTTCAAGAAAGGTCAGATAGACTGAGACAAACTACTTAATTGACCTCTTCAAGAAAGGTCAGGTGAACTGAGACAAACTACTTAATTGACCTCTTCAAGAAAGGTCAGGTGCACTGAGACAAACTACTTAATTGACCTCTTCAAGAAAGGTCAGATACACTGAAACTAACTACTTAATTGACCTCTTCAAGAAAGGTCAGATGTACTGAGACAAACTACTTAATTGACCTCTTCAAGAAAGGTCAGATAGATTGAAACAAACTACTTAATTGACCTCTTCAAGAAAGGTCAGGTGGACTGAGACAAACTTCTTAATTGACCTCTTCAAGAAAGGTCAGATAGGCTGAGACAAACTACTTAATTGACCTCTTCAAGAAAGGTCAGATAGACTGAGTCAAACTACTTAATTGACCTCTTCAAGAAAGGTCAGGTGGACCGAGACAAACTACTTAATTGACCTCTTCAAGAAAGGTCAGGTGGACTGAGACAAACTACTCAATTGACCTGTTCAAGAAAGGTCAGATAGACTGAAACAAACTACTTAATTGACCTCTTCAAGAAAGGTCAGATGTACTGAGACAAACTACTTAATTGACCTCTTCAAGAAAGGTCAGATAGACTGAGACTGAGACAAACAACTTAATTGACCTCTTCAAGAAAGGTCAGGTGGACTGAGACAAACTACTTAATTGACCTCTTCAAGAAAGGTCGGGTGGACTGAGACAAACTACTTAATTGACTTCTTGAAGAAAGGTCAGATAGACTGAAACAAACTACTTAATTGACCTCTTCAAGAAAGGTCAGGTGGACTGAGACAAACTACTTAATTGACCTCTTCAAGAAAGGTCACCTCTCTTATAAGGCTTCTTTTTCATAACAGAATGGGTGACTACTGACACAAACTCATTTCACGTAAAATAACCATTAGCAAAACATTGATTATTATTCCCTTTATGAATACAGGGTCCGTCGGTTTTGATCGCATGGTAGTTGGATTTACAACTACCTGTGCAAGCAGTGCCTATCACAACTAACTTTTTGAGTTCAAACCCCGTTCTTTACGAGGTGTACTCGATGCAAGATTAAGTGCTAAAGTTTTTCAGTAATTTGCGGCAGGTCGATGGTTTTCTCCGTTCTCCACCAATAAAAATGATCGCCACGACAAAATGGCTGAGATATTATTGAAAGTGAAGTTAAACACCATAACCCACCCACCCATATTATTGTCTGGTGTTTTAGATAGTATGTTTGTCAATCTTGATCATCGAACGATATTAACCTTTGATCTAATTTTAATGCGCATTTTTTATGAAAAAGGAAAAGAGAAAAAAATAAGAAAATTAATTTATATAATTTTTTCGTCCACGGTATAGCTGTAATATTGCTATATTTGGCGTTAAACACCAATCAATCAATGATCAATCAACAATGCAATTCGACTCGGATGTTGGGTAGCTTGTGTCAATCTCCTGCTTGTGTGAACCAGGAAATAAATATGTCATGGAAATCAAGACAAAAATGGACATTGCATGTTTACGGAGATATTCATAGAATCATAGAGAGCAATATACGCGAGTGTTCTGTGTGTCGGCGGCCACATCAGTGTTTTATTTCTTCTTGAATGAGTATGACTTAAATTCGTCACAGTTATGATTTTTTTAGTCATTTTTAGAAGAAAAAAAAATTGCTACCGCATCAAACTTTTGCCTTCGCCTAACAAATTTTAGGATTTGAAAAAAGAATTTAAGAAAATTTCGCTTGCTCGCCCCAGTTATTTAGTAGCAAAAAAAAATCAAAAGAAAGAAATATCAATTGTTTGTGGCCTAACGATTTTACATTTTTTTAAGGAACTTTACGCAAGACAAGACCAATTCCCAACACATTTCGTAACGCCAACCCGGATCCTAGCAATCCTGTTTACATGACAAAGGGTGCTGTATTGTGTGTAGCATTTAGAGATGCCGACGGAAAGAAGCCAGTTCGGATGCTTAGTACCGCCCTTGCTGCTCAAGATTTGCCAAGAGGTCGTCCGCGTCTAGTTAATAGCTATAATAGGAATATGGGAGCAGTCGATACAACTGATGCGATAATGAAGGCTTACGGCAGAACAAGAAAAAACAGAAAATCGTGGAAAAAGTGCTGCTACACCTTTTCAATAGGATAATTCAAAACGCCTATATATTGTACCAAAAGAACACTACAGACATTCCTGTTAAATCACGACTCACAAGAAATTATAGAAACCCTTTCGGTGTTGACAGACCGCGAGTAGTACGTGTGCAACGACGGGGTAATCTAGGTGCCCGTTCGGTGACAAATTTGCCAGGCAAAAAGGTGAAAGACTGCTGTGTTTATTCCAGACGAAACCAGGGCGGACGCATGGGGAGTAGCACAGTTTGTAACCTGTGTGGCAAAGGTCTCCATAGAAACAAACAACAAAACAACGACTTACGAAGAAAATGAATGAATAAAGCATTCACAAATAGTATGGAAAATAATATTTGACAACATGAATCCAATGTAACGAAATATCGGCAACAGAGTACCGAAGGCACAAGGTAAAGGGATTATTCAATAAACGACAGAATTCAAAGACCAGGCAAAATCGAGATAACATTCATGAAAACGACTAAAATTAGCGGTACACAAATACAAGACAGCAGACAGAGAGAAAAAAATCACAAAAAAAATGATAGACGTTGACGTCGAAATCGCAACTTTGCCGGCAAATGTTTCTGGCGTTGGTGTTATTTGCAACGTCAAAGACGTAACGTTATTTGGATAAATTCAAATCGCTGGCAGCGAAAAGGTTAATAACAGGGATCGGATGAACTTGAGTCGTATTAGGTCCGTAGACTGTTACATGTTGACACGAAGGGCGCGCATAGCGTAGTTAGTGTGCCAGGTACGTCACGTGCGACCATTCCCGCCTTTTGATAGCAGTCTGAATCATCTTCAAACGTAGTGTGATAGTCCGAGATTCCTCTGTCGTCCGACGGCTTTTTTTTCGACTTGCTGTTGCCGTGGGACGTCAGAGCGCTCTCCATAATGAAAACAGCGGATTTGTCACTCCGACTCTGGGTCAGCACATTTCCACGTTTCGTGGCTATCCGATTTTATTTTCTATCCGAAACCCTTATATATATCGCTTCACCAATCATTTTTCTATTCATTCATAACCATCTTACCCTCAGAAAGTGGCGTTACACTCGAATACAGCACGATTTTCATATAGACCTTTCAATTTGGCCATTTATTTTTATTTTTCATAATCTTTTTTGCCAGCAAAAGGTCGTAACCTTACTACATGTTTTACAATTAAAGATGAGTAAACTGTAAAAAGTATAACATTTTAGAACAACAGATAACAACTTCGAAACTTGAAGGAATACACAATTGTGCGGACAGCCGGGACAGAAAAATCGTTAGCAATTAAGCGTACATTGACGTAGAATGAAGAACGGTGTTAAATGCACAAAGATCTAATTAATCATTGCTTCATTTACTTGCATTGTTCCTCATTATTATTATAGTGGGGCGAGTTGTCCAATGATAGTGGGGCGAGTTGGTACGAGATGTGGGGCGAGTTGGCAAAAAGGTGGGGCGAGTTGGCAGTGGGGCGAGTTGTCCTGCTTCCGGTCCGAACACAAAAGGGGGATAAAAACGAAACTGAAAGTGGTTTGTTAACGATGAATTTACACAAATGATCACCACACAAAACTATGGATCGTAAGATCAAATCACTTGATTTATTTAGTCAAAGAGGTATAGTATTTAATTACATAAATCTGTAATTTAATAATAATAAATTAATTTTAGGGAGGTTGGTATTTTGTTTTGAATAAATGCCAATGGCCTCCCATTGATAGTACACGCCCACAAATCACACTAAACGAACCCAGGTACATCGATTGAGTAGACAATACAAGACAACTTTATTTAAACCAATGCCAATCAAATATAATCACAATAAAATAATAAAGAAACACAAATATAATTAGGAAATATCAAATAAAGACAAGTGCTTATAAATATTACACTGACATGGAGAATTTGTTTACAATCAAAGAGAGACAACTCTAGATCGAATCTATATAAAAAATTATTTATACTATAACTAATTGATGAGTTTCATTATCAAAAATACAATGTATGTCACGAATGACCAAATAACGCAGTAACTCACGAATGTGCACATCGCATGAGTGAATTACAACGGTATTTGGTCATGAGTGACATATTTTTGATACTGAAACTCGTCAATTAGATATAGTATTTAATAGATTAAAAAATGTTTCAAATCGAATTTAATTTAAAATGAGTTTAATTGCACTATATAACGTGTGTTGCATAGAATTACAGAATTTTTCGAGTTAATAAAAACGATAATTTCACAGTGAAATTATCGGTTTTTTTTATTTCACTCTCGCTATATTTCGCGCCATTTTGTTGTCAGAAAAGTAGTTCCAAGGAAATGGCGCTAAATATAGTGAGAGTGAAATTAAAAACGATAATTTCACCGTTTTTATTGGTCTCGGAAAATTCTGTAATTCACAGCTACATTTTTATCTATACATTTGTATAATGAAATCTGTTATTAAAATTTGTGTCTACAGACATGGAAAATGTCTTTCAGAAAATTCTAGAAAAACTTTTGTGTTGTGGTCTAATACAATGTCTCTATGATTATGCATGTCCAGCATGTATTTAAAGTTGTGTAAAAAGTTTAAGAATAAGTCGACTTTGGCTATCATGTTTCAATCTTCGAAATGAAGATTTGGAATTACTGGTCCGAATATCAAATTCTTGGATTTATTTTTATATAGTTCTAAATGAAAACTGAAAAGTTTACTGGTCTGAACAAAGTTTTACTGGTCTCGGGTCGGAGGACCGGTGATCATCATAAGGACTGCTTTTTATGCCCTTTGGTTTTATTACTCCCAAACATGTTTTACATTACATGGCTTTCCAATCTTTCGGTTTTGAGCGTATCAGGTGAAGGTTATTTCAGAAACGTGGGCACTAAATTAGATATCTACGTACGCTTGTATTACAGGGTTTCAACATCAATATGTTAGATATATAAAAAATGTCATAACAGAAGTACAGTAGATTATGATTAGATACGATAATGTAACCCTCATTCAGCTTGTGTTCATTTAGGGTTACGAATCGATTCCGTTCAACGTACATTTTTGTATGGGAGCAGCGCCCGGAGTGATTCACACCGGGCAGTTTTTTGTCATAATTCCGTTGTAACTGGTTGGAAAAATTAATGGGGGTGAAAGATAAATATATTTAGGTAAACCTTGAGGTGTTAAATAATAGCTGCAGCAATCCATGGTAGACTTATATCCATCTGAAAATTTGAATGGATGAAATCTTCTTTCTGTCTGACATTTTGTTTACAAGTTGCTAGTTCACACGCACTTGCCTCGTTTTTGAGATATCCTTATTTGGATCAATTTTATAGTAAAATCGACTTTCTCGTAGTTTAACAGTTTTCCATATTTGGCATATATGGATAGGCTCCGCCCATCGCGAGAGTCTACGTATGGTGTTATGGCGGACAAGTAACAATTTTCAAATACGAAACCGGTCTTGAAGATAGAAACAGGGATTGTAACACTTATTTCGTATCACCATTACTTAAAAATTATTGGGAATAATAAGATATGACCAGATATGCAAAAAGAAAGTTGAAGTATTCACGGAACGAAAATTTTAATTTGCTCCCATACGTTGAATGAGATCGATTCGTAACCCTAAATGGAGCACAAGCGGAATAAGGGTTACGTTATCGTATCTAGATTATGATGTATTAAATACAAATGTAGTATTGGTTTGTTAAATATAGGGTTAAACACAAGACTGCTTTTGGGCCCCGGGGACAAGATGAGATTTTTCTCAAAATTGATTTAAGTTCCAATAAAACCACTGGTAAACTTACATCAATGCTTTATTTCCTGTACAACAGAATGTCCAGATACCACTGTGTTTCACTTACAAAACAAGGGGGTCGGGTGGCTCAATGAGTTAGGTCGTTGGATCTAACAACTTATACAAACCTATCACCAATACGGCGTGGGTTCGTGCCCGGCTTTGTAAATTACAAAAAGGATGCACTCGATTCGCAGCCGCAAGTGATAAAGTTTACCAGTTGCTTGGCCATGGTCGGTGGTTCTCTCCGGGTACAGCGGCTTCCTCCAGACCATGGAATAGCTGAAATATTGTTGAAAGTGGCATTAAAACACCAAAAATCAAATCAAAATCAATCATACAAGAACAAAGCAGTGACAAACATAATCAGTTAATTCAGTAAGTTGTCACTTGTGTTAGTTATGTAGTCAATATCATCTGATCAACTGCTATCAAAATAATATATCAAATATTTGTTCATAACCCTAACTGAGATCTTGAGAAAACCTTCCGTGATCCTAAAAGTGACCCCTCTTGTATGTTAAATGGCTTTGTAGAATGAGGACAAATGGTAAAGCAGTATTTAAGGTCACATTTATCATAAATGATGGTCTTCCTGTTTACAGTGTAAATGTGAGTGATGATCAGAATTCAGAAGTCTTAGTGAATTTTACATAATTAGATTTCTATTAAATAAAGTAAAAAATAGTTTTTACAAAATTCAGTGAGTCCACTAATTAACTGTTTATTGTGATGCAATAGGTAAGTAAGTAAATTTTAGTTAAAGTCGGCACACATATAAAACATTTAACAAATGAACCGACTATAACATATACAATGTACAAGTAAACATAAAATTTGTTTAAACAGGCAAACACATCTAAATCAAATATGAGCACATCTAAATCAAATATGAGCACAAAAAAAGCAAAGAAGATCATATAAAAAGGAAATAAGATCACATAAAAAGCAAATGTGATCATATAAAAAGCAAACAATCACAAATTATGCCAAAAAAAATATGTGTTGAAGCAGAAGACTATTCATACATGAGACATCACATCTTGATATTTAAATGAACTGCAGAAACATTTTTCACCATCACACCAATCTGAAATATAATGTTTAAACTGGTCAACATAATCCTACTACCTCATACCTGAAAGAGTAAAAGATTGGAATTTGTTGACAAATGCTTTAAAGAACATTAAAAATTAAGACAAATTTAATTTAAATTTAGGGTTAAACAATTTCTATCAGAAAAGGAAGAAACGAATTTAATAAAAAAAATAATAACTTTATTGATAAAATTAACTAGTTTAGGCCACTCCAAATTGATTACTTGTTCTTTGGATTTTTTCATTAAAAAAATGGAAAATGGAAAAAATAGAATTTTTGGAGGCGCTAAAATCTTGAACAAGTGAGCGGCCCTTTCTTTAAATTTTGTTAATCATTTCCCCCCTCATTTTTGTGTTTTTAAATGAGAATTCAAGATAATTTCATAAGCGGGCGACTTTTTTTATATTTTGAATTGTTTAAAAATCATGAAACATGAAGAGGGAATGTTGAAGAAATGGTGAGGAAACATTTTTTGTCGAAATTTTCAATCTGAATTTTAAGGTGCGAGTGGGCCCGAAGAACAAGTATTTAATTTGGAGTGGCCTTAAGGCTTAAGTGTGTATTTTTAACTGATGAATTTGTTTTAATACCTGCCAAAGTCATGAATCTCTCAATCCATCCAGATTAAATATCAACACATTTGTTTATATATAATTTATGATTTTAGGTAGCAATTCACCCTATTAAAATTCATAATAAGATTTATATAGTGTATTTTATGGCAATGATATTCAATATACACATACTTTTTTAATGTATTTTATTTGTTATTTTAATGTTGCATGGATGTTTGGTTGGTTGGTGTGGTTTGATGCAATTATGGTGTTTAATGCCTTTTTCAACAATATTTCAGTTAAAGTGTGACCGTCAGGTTTGTTCGGTGGAGGAAACTGCAGGCCCCGGAGAAAACCACCAACCTGTCACAAGTCATTGACAAACTTTATCACATTTAATGTTGTACACCTCGCCCTCATCGAGATTGTAACATCAGTGGTTATAGACACTGATTGCATAGGTAGTTGTAAATCCAACTACTATATGATCATGGCCACAACGGCCCCTCTTTTGAAATGAGTGTAGTCCCAGGCATATATATAGCTAGGAAGAGATATGACTTCAGTCCACATTGCTCCTACAAATGCAGACGTTGTTAGAGGACAGAAAGTGTACATAATTAAACCATATTATTTTATTTTACAGGTAGACCTTCAATTCACATAAGTCCTACAAATGTTGATATTGTTGAAGGACAGAGCCACACCATTACATGCTCTGTATCAAGTATCTCAGTTATTACTGATATAACATGGATCAAAACAACTGCAGTTGGTTATGAAATTGTTGATGTGGTCGGTGTGGACGGGAAGTTCTCTGGTGGAACTCTGTCTGATCCTTCACTGACAATAAATAACATTCACAAATCAGATGAAGGTACCTACGTGTGCAGAGCAACAAACTGTTTTGGAACAGCATCAAGCGAATATTCAGTTCTAACATTCAAAGGTCAGTTCTTGTAACATAAACAAGTCATTCTGAAATCCATTTTGATAATATAATTTCAATGATAACATTGTCGTAATTTATATCACATAAACATCAGGTAAAACAAATACAGATCAGGCATCTGAAGGTCACTTAAAGCATCTGAAGGTCAGTTAACGTATCGAAATGTCAGTTAAAGTGTCTGAAGGTCAGTTAAATCATCTGCAGGTCAGTTAAATCATCTGAGGGTCACTTAATGCATGTGAATGTCAGTTAAGTCATTTGATAGTCAGTTAATACATGTACAGCTGAAGATCAGTTAATACATCTGAAGGTCAGTTAAGTGCAAAATGTAATATGATACTCAGTTAATACATCTGAAGGTCAGTTAAGGCATCAGAAGGTCAGTTAATGCAGCTGAAGGTCAGTTAAGT
>MJUT01009422.1:28432-53875 GCA_002080005.1 Gigantidas platifrons | reverse complement strand
GACACCACCAAACTACCGGGGGAGAACAATCACCGACACCACCAAACTACCGAGGAAGAACAATAACCGACACCACCAAACTACCGGGGGAGAACAATTACCGACACCACCAAACTACCGGGGAAGAACAACACAGACACCACCAAACTACCGGGGGAGAACAACACCGACACCACCAAACTACCAGGGGAGAACAATCACAGACACCACCAAACTACCGGGGGAGAACAACACAGACACCACCAAACTACCGGGGGGGAACAATCACAGACACCACCAAGCTACCAGGGAAGAATCCTAGTGCTCACGAAAGGTAGACGAGTTCCTGTTTCAAAGCAGACTGGCTGTTCTCCTGTGTGTTTAATCTTGACATCCATGTTGATTCCTCTCCGCTTACTGGGGATTTTACAGATATTCTGCTTGTACCCAAACATGTTAATATTTATTCACTAGACATAAATTATTTACCTTAGAGATAGATGGTAATGCCAGTCCTCATTCTTCTCGTTCATGGGTACAGATTAACAGGATTTCTAATTTTAGATGAAACAGTCCTATACTTCCCTTTATGTATGTATCCGTGAGTTGCATGACAGAAGCCGTGAATGCTATTGGCAGACTAGATAATTAGTACTTTTATTACTACCGGGTATATATTATTTTTAATACTGATGCTGATTTGACCATAACCGGGTGCCGAAATATTCTAACTTTAGGTGCCAATTTGATTATTTAGATAGGTGCCGAATGTAGTTCATAATTTACATAGCAAATCATATAAACATATTGGGCGAAAAACAATAAAATAGCTATTTTACCATTGAATTAGTTTTGTCTAATTTAGTAATAAATGTTTGAAGATACCAAAGGGGTAATAAGCAATGGGTAAATTGACAACACAATGACCACTAGTAATAAAGGTTTGAAAGATACCAAAGGGGTAATTAGCAGTGGGTAAATTGACAACACAATGGCAACTAGTAATACATGTTTGAAAGACATCAAATGGGTAATAAGCAGTGGGTAAATCAACAACACTATGGCCACTAGTAATAAATGTTTAAAAGATACCAAAGCGGTAATAAGTAGTGGGTAAGTCGACAACACAATGGCCACTAGTAATATATGTTGGTAAGATACCAAAGGGGTAATAAGCAGTGGGTAAATCGACAACAATATGTCCACTAGTAATAAATGTTTGAAAGATATCAAAGGGGTAATTAGCAGTGGATAAATCAACAACAAAATGTCCACTAGTAATACATGTTTGAAGATACCAAAGGGGTAATTAGCAGTTGGTAAATCAACAACACAATGGCCACTAGTAATTTGATGATACCATAGCGGTAATTAGCAGTGGGTAAATTGACAACACAATGTCTACTAATAATAAATGTTTGAAAGATACCAAAGGGTAATTAGCAGTGGGTAAATTGAGAACACAATGTCTACTAATAATAAATGTTTGAAAGATACCAAAGGGGTAATTAGCAGTGGGTAAATTGACAACACAATTTCTACTAATAATAAATGTTTGAAAGATACCAAAGGGTAATTAGCAGTGGGTAAATTGACAACACAATGTCTACTAATAATAAATGTTTGAAAGATACCAAAGGGGTAATTAGCAGTGGGTAAATCAAGAACACAATCGCCACAAGTAATAAATGTTTGAAGATCCCAAAGCGGTAATTAGCAGTGGGTAAAATGACAATACAATGGCCACTAGTCAGAAATGATTGAAGATACCAAAGGGGTAATTAGCAGTGGGTAAATCAACAACACTATGGCCACTAGTAATAAATGTTTAAAAGATACCAAAGGGGTAATTAGCAGTGGGTAAATCGAGGAAGGACATACAACACAATGGCCATAAGAAAAAGGGCAAAGGGCATCAATAAAACACTACATAGAAAATTTACGATTGAACAACACGCACCCCACAGGTGTTCAGGAATGGTAAGCAGTTCCTGTTCCACTAGTGACACCCGTCGTGTTACTTTTAAACAACACGAACGCACCTGATATAAAAATCGTGTGGGAGACTAGTAGACGTATTTAAGTACAAATAATATAAATAAAGCATGAACTCGATACAAAACAAATGGAGTGGGTGAGTGGTGGCTGTTTAACGAAAACTCGGCATTTTTTTAGCTATATCATGACGAGAACAAGTTAAGATTCAATGAGATGAGGATGAGGTCCGCTGTGTACTAGACCAAGACGCTTGATTTTATTTTTATAGTGCTATCTCACTGAAACAACTGTCTGAGGATAGATATTGCCCCTCTCGAACACATTATCTTAATTCCGAGCCAAACAGTCTTTGTTCTTTCTCCTTAATGCTGCGTACTTATCGGAGAAGCAACATATACCACTTATAAAGTATAGTTTTTGTTTTGACCCGATCAAACCCACGATCTACCGCACTCGAGGCGATCGAGCACGCTAACCATCGATACGGCTAAAAACAAATGGGATTAAAGACGAACCGAACATGGTTGTTACGTGAAAATCGTAGATCACATTATAACACGAAGCTGAGCAAAATATGAATACATGTAAATGGAAATAAAGAACAACATACATTTCACTATTCAGTTCCTTCTCCACACGTGGGACTTGTTGTGTTACTCTTGTTACAAACCCGATGATAAATCATGAATGAGAAAAGGACGATATTGTGATTATGACAAACGAAATATATACATGTACCTGGTCATTAGTAACAAAGATATTATGTTACAGTTAGCCAAGTATTGTGAACCTTTAATTCAGTAGCTTTTTGTTAGCAGCAATCCCCTATGAAGGACATCATGATAAGAACAACAATTAAAAGCATTGGTTTTGTCGTAAAATTTCGTTCTTAATATGGGGGGGGGGGGGNAAGAACAACAATTAAAATCATTGGTTTTGTCGTAAAATTTCGCTCTTAATCTGGGGGGTCATGGTCGTGATCATATGGTAGTTGGATTTACAACTACATATGCAATCAGTGCCTATCTACTAAAACTGTGAATTCGAATCCTGCTCATGGCAATGTGTACTCGATACAACATTATACAATAAAGTTTGTCAATCACTTGCGTCATGTATGAGGTTTTCTTCGAGTAGTCCGTTTTCCTCGACCAATAAAACTAACCACCATTATATACCTGATTTTTTTCTGGAAATGGCGTTAAACACCACAACTTTAACCCTTATCCATGAGATTTAGACTTGAAGTCGTCAATATCGAGATCCTGCAACAAGTTCTAGTGGTTAGTGTCTACGTGTAGGTCACGGTATATGAATCTGTATCTGTACGTGGTATCTTTTATTACAAGATCAGTGAGATCAACATAATCATCTTGTTGTTAGTGTCTACGTGTAGGTCACGGTATATGAATCTGTATCTGTACGTGGTATCTTTTATTACAAGATCAAGGATATCAACATAATCATCTTGCTGTCAGTGTCTACATGTAGGTCACGGTATATGAATCTGTATCTGTACGTGGTATCTTTTATTACAAAATCAATGAGATCAACATAATCTTAATGGAAGGTTCACAATTGCTAAATTTAAATCATCTCTTTTCTCGTAAGGTTTCGTTCTGAACCTGTCCTCATTGTCACTTTCGAGGTGTACATTTTGTATGTCAAGGTATAAAGCAGATATTATCTAGTTGTATCTGTAGTATCCTTGATTTCAAGCTCCATGAGATAGATGCGATCAACAAATCATCAAGCTTAGAATTTGTGAGTGAAAGGACATCATCGATCTATATGGCGGAACGTGAAATTAAAAGTACGGGCTAGCTTCCTTTTGTTTTTCTTGAGATGCCCCTGTATGTTTTAAACGTTTGATAAAACCGAAGGGGCAATCATAAAAGAACAATCCAGAGAAACTGGCACCATAGGGCACACAAGACGAAGGGGGGAAACACACAACACGTGCTAGACACCACTACACGCAAACAAACACAAACAATGCAAACGACATGCGCATGCGTCCTCCTACAAACAACTGGAGGTAAAGACGAACCAAACATCGTTTTTATGCTAAAATCGTAAGGGACGATTTTTTGTGTTTATAAATGATCTACTGGATTCAGTTTCATCTAACGCTCGACTCAGTCTTGCTGATAACTGCCGCCTGTATCGTGTAGTCAACACCAACGACGATCAGTTGCAGCTTTACACTACATATTTCAAAGAAATGGAAACCAGCTATTTACTGTATATCCAAGTACTTGAAGTAACAAATTACAGTAAATATATAGGTGTTACCATTAGCAACGATCTGAGCTGGGAAAATCATACCCGTAATATCACAGCCAAAGCCAATCTTACCATCGACTTCCTCAGGCGTAATAAGCACGCATGTCCGAAAGAAGTAAAAGCAGTTGCATACACAACACTAGTGAGACTATCCATTGAATATGCCAGTACTGTATGGGACCTATTAAAAAAAAACCAGATACCCCAACTAGAACATGTACAACGAAGAGTTTCACGATTTGTATCGAACAACTTTAAAGTCCGAGAACCAGGAACAGTTACATCTATGATCTCCAACTTAAAATGGGAATCCCTTGAACAGAGGCGCGCAAAGGTAAGAACTGTTCCAATGTTATCATTCATAATTGATTTGAAATCCATGCAGAATATCTACGTATACCATCTGATAGTATGTAGAACTAGAGGGTTTGCAGCCTTCAGGACTATATATACACGAGCAGATGTATATCGCTTTTCATTCTTCCCTCGTATCATCATCACCTGGACCAGCATACCACCTGCTGTACGTCAGGCCACTACTATCGGACAGTTCCAGGCAGGGATAGGGTCCATTATCCTTCCCACTCAGTCCCAGATGTAAATAGTGTTCCACACCCTGATTTTTACTGTAAATATGATTTCGGTTTTAACTGTACAGTATGGATATGCACGATGTAATTACACTCAGACTTGAGTACGCTCTTTACGGGAATAAGAATAAGACTTCACAACATGGAACTCAAAACGTAAAGACACATAATAGGACAACACAAAAAAAACCTAAAAAGATGAGCAACACGGACCCCACCAAAAAACCGGGGATGAACTCTGGTACTCGCGAAATGTAAGTAGTTCCTGCTTCTTATCAGAAACCCGCTGTAAGATAGGAATAACAGAACAAGACGGTGTAAAGAAGAGCACAGTTTGAACCCATATAACTTCCGACTGTCTTTTTAAAAAGCACTCCTACCAAATATGGTATCAATGAAAACCTCGGGCATTTTTGGATATCCGTTTCAGAGAATTGCTTTGCAGAATCAGAGTGTTTACTTTTAATGATATTCTCTGATTTCCCAAGTTTATTTTTGGTGATATACCAGGTCGTCAAAGTTTATATTCCCTGGTCATCTCAAGTTTATTTTTAGTGATTTTAAATATTCCATGACCGTGCAAGCTTACTCTTGCTTCTACTCTGCTAAGCACAAATCAGTAAGTGCAAAGACTAATTAGTTCAGAATCAGAATAGACACCAGCCATTTATCAGTACTTTCCCCTCTTCCTTTCGTCGGAATTACATCCCTCGGCAACATACCAATACGATTTAGTGGATTTCAAATGGGTATTCATCATTTGTGAAGCAGTATCGTTGGATACTGAGCAAAGATTACATTTCTGTATTTTTTGCGTGTTTTTACCGAAAGTTGGCATGCTCATGCTAAGCATTTTTGTCAAGCCACGTGATTCAGTTGTAAACTAAATCCGGAAATTTCCGGAATGGATATATTTCAAAACTTTGCTATTTATGATACAATACAGTGAAACCTATCTTAACCGAACCATGAATAAACCAGAACACCATCTATATAGAAGATCGCATACATTTGTAAATGTTCACCCGTGTAATGAAAATACCTGTCTTTGACCAGTCAAAGGTTAGAAGGTTTTATTAAACACCCATGATTATATAACGCTACAAATGTCATCCAATTATTTATTACTCGCATTCGTGTGTTAATGTGAATTCATTATTATTCAATATTTTCGTGGATGTCGTGGGTCATACAAAGCAACGAAATTACGAACTTGGCAGTGTGTCAACATACGTATGTATTGACCAAGGATATCATTCATATTGGCTACAACATTATGTGATAAAGTCAGTTACTTGCAGCAGGTCGGTGGTTTCCTCCTGGTACTACGGTTTCCTCCTGGTACTACGGTTTACACTACGGTTTACTCCTGGTACTACGGTTTTCTCCTGGTACTACGGTTTCCTCCTGGTACTACGGTTTTCTCCTGGTACTACGGTTTACTCCTGGTACTACGGTTTCCTCCTGGTACTACGGTTTCCTCCTGGTACTACGGTTTCCTCCAGGTACTACGGTTTACTCCTGGTACTACGGTTTCCTCCTGGTACTACGGTTTACTACTTGTACTACGGTTTTCTCCACCAATAAAACTGATTGCCACCATATAATTGAAATATTGATGAAAGTGGCGTTAAACACCGTGACCCTAACCTCATACCGGTATTGGGTACAACAGTCAAATCAAAGACATCGTTTAAGAGCATCATTCCATCAATTGTTTTTGCTCTGTAGATTCTAAGCAGTATTATTGAATCCATAGAGCAAAAATGGTGGCTACGAACTGCATTTATCTGTCAATTAAATATACAATATACGTACATTGTCAGACAATATAAAGATTATTTGTACTAGCTCTCGAAACAGGTAGAACAGCGCGCCTTTTGGTGATTATTTTCTGGCCTGTTTTGCAGCGAGTGCCAATTAATTTTATATTTACTGACAATGTACGTATATTGTGTTTATCTTGCAAAAAGAGTCCAACACGCTTGCAAAATTGTCTGATGAGAACAGAAACTATCGTCGTTTTAATAGTTTTCAATGGTCTTTTATGCGATGTCCGCGCTTATACTGTTATTGCTTTTTACCGTAGCTCTACATGAATAAAGTACCAGAAAATCTTTGCTAACACTGAAGTTTAATTAACCCATTTATTAGTACTTAAATTTACACAATTGCAGGATACAAGCTTTTAAGTGACATTCCTTTCTGTTGATCTTTTTTCATCTCCCCTTTACTACAACAAATTAAAGCCTGTGACATGCAGACAATCGTATTCACCCTTCCGACATTTTGTTGTTGTCTAGTGTCACATGGTGCTAACAAAATAGTCACATGTAGCGGACAAGGTGAACATATATTCTAGATTTACAAACGGAAAGAAGCCGGAAACTCGGACATGGTCTATTCTCACAACAGGATTTTTGACACCGAGAGCTAGACCATGTGTATCAAAAGGATCGTTGTCTCTTGCTCGGGTTGAGGGGTAGGTAGATTAATTTATATTATTTTCAACTAAAGTTCAATTGATATCAATTTTTAGCTATACTGAATTCCCAACATGGGCGACGATCATCACAGGGTGTATTTCTTTGGACTGTTTAGAATATGTTCCGAACATTCCATGTGCCCTAGGTCAGTGAAGTGGTTTAGAACCTTTTGGACAAACAATATGGTGGATAAGTTAACTCTGTTATTTCTGTCATCAGAACTCGAAATGGATGACGACGATGATGAGATGAATTTGGAAGAATCAGTAGTTACTGTAGCCATAGTAGCTGCTTCCACGTAATTTAACCTTTAATTATAATATTACTGAATCCTAAAAATATGCAAACTGAACAATAAATGACGGATACATGTAATCTTTATATTATATAATTTGCATAGTGTTTTAACGTATAGAGAGGTTAGGTAAGAGATAAAGCAGATCTTAAAAAGGGCAGATCTAAGATTTGAATTGAGGGGTGTGAGTCAAAAGATTACTACCGAGCGTAGCGAGAAAAAAAAATGCTTGCATCTTTCTCGCATATTTTGTATGTTTTTAAAAATAATTTGAAACCCATAAATCCATCAGGGACAGTGGTGCTGCAAACCAAATATTTTTTTCTTAAAATTTAATTGTAAGAAGATCTTGTGTTCTCCCAGGAATCAAATTTGCACCAAAATGATCGATTTATAAAACTATAGGGGACTGTATTCACAATTTACAAAGTCCCTCCTCCCCCTAAAAAAATCCATGCATTTCTTTTGTATTGGCGTAATTTTAGGAAAATGAGTAAGGTGTACATATATTCTATGTAAAAAAAAGATAGTCGGTTCCGCCATCTTGATTCCTTCTACACCACCTCAAAACGTGGTACACCCCGCACGCTGTTCTGTTTGTTCGCGCAGGGTGTTCCGTACCACTTCATTCGCTAGAACATGTTCGGCACATCTCGGACATACGAAAGAAATACACTCACAGTTGGCTTAGATCAATGAAAGCTTGTACAATCTCACAGTTCCAAAATAAAGGTTCTATAGTTTCCTCATCTTCCTGACAAAAAGTACAAAAGGCATTGTCTTTTACTTTTATTTTATACAGAAATTTATTTGTTCCTAGGATACGTTGGTTAATTTATTATCTTGGTTTTACAATAGAGGTGGGAGATAACGGTCGTTTTATTATCTTGGTTTTACAGTAGAGGTGGATGATAGCGATCGTTTTATTATCTTGGTGTTGCAGTAGAGGAGGACGATATCGATCGCTTTATTATCTTGGTTTTACGGTAGAGGTGGGTGATACCGATCGATTTATTATCTTGGTTTTACAGTAGAGGTGGGCGATAGCGATCGTTTTATTATTTTAGTTTTACAGTAGAGGAGGACGATAACGATCGTTTTATTATCTTGGTGTTGCAGTAGGGATGAGTGATAGCGATCAATTTATTATCTTGGTTTTACAGTAGAGGTGGGCGACACCGATCGATTTATTATCTTGGTTTTACAGTAGAGGTGGGCGATAGCGATTGATTTATTATCTTGGTTTTACAGTAGAGGTGGGAGATAGCGATCATTTTATTATATGTTGGTTTTAAAATATAGGTAGGCGATAGCGAGCGATTGATGTATTATCTTGGTTGTACAGTAGAGATGGGCCATTGCGATCGCTTTGTTATCTTGATTTTACAGAAGAGGGGGGCGATAACGATTGATCTTTTTTCTTAATGCTGTAAAGTTTATTGAAGAACCATCAAATACCAATTTAAAAGTCTATTTTGATAGAACTTCGACCTTAATCATGAACGCAATCTGAACATGAAGGCGGCCATTGTTAGAAGGAATTAATATTGCTGGTCATATCTATCACATGACTCCATTACACATCATACTACTGTCAATAATAATGGCAGGTCATGTGATTAAAAAGAGCCAATAGGACACGTGTATTAAGATATGCATATTAATGAGGTATAATAACAAAGACTAAATCTTTCGTTCGTACCCAATTCACAAAACTTTCACAGTCAAAATTATCTCCCCCTGTTGTAATATGTTCCTTCCTTTCTGTGTCATGTCGGTTAAAAGTCCACTAGGGCTTGTGTTGTATTGTTATTTTAACATGCCGACTATAAATAAAACTTATCTGATCTTATCTTTGTATATTGATGGAATTGATCTCGCCCTGTATAGCGTAGAAATACTGCTCGCTGGGGAACTTTGAGCAATAATCAATCTTATGTCTTCAATGCTGTTACGTACCTCTACGGGGGGACTATAATATTAGTCCCAAGGGTATCATCTGCCCAGTATGGTTTAATAGATATTCTAGTATTTATTACTGAAATTTACAGTTCCTAATTAATGTAATTGTTAATAAAACTAAGGTTCTCCTTCCTGAGGCATAGGCGATCTTAGCCGATTTCGGCTATCATTTTTATGCCCTTTGGTTTTATTGCTCCCAACATTTTTTTAAATAATTTGGCTCTCCAATCTTTCGAAACGTGAGGACTAGACTTGGTATCTACGTTTTTAAATTATTTTGCAAAACAAATATTAATCCAGTGCACAAGATTTACATGCATAGTTAATTCTGAATTGGTGGTCCATACATAGCGAAGTTCCCACTCTACCAAACAATTGAAAAACTAAATGGTTGGGTCCATACATAGCGAAGTTTCCACTTTACCGAACAATTGAAAAACTAAATGGTTGGGTCCATACATATCTAAGTTCACACTCCAGGACTCAATTGAAAAACTGAATGTTTGAGTCCATGCATATCTAAGTTCACACTCCAGGACTCAATGGAAAAACTGAATGTTTGGGTCCATACATATCTAAATTCACACTCCACGATTCAATTAAAAAAGCTAAATGTTTGGATATATTCGTGTATATCCAATTCCCCCCTACCCTTACCGAACAATTGATAAACTAAATGTTTCGGTCCATGCAAATCCAAGTTCCCACTCAACCGAACAATTGAAAAACTAAATGGTTGGGTCCATACATAGCGAAGTTTCCACTCTACCAAACAATTGAAAAACTAAATGGTTCTGTCCATACATAGCGAAGTTCCCACTCTACCAAACAATTGAAAAACTAAATGGTTGGGTCCATACATAGCGAAGTTCCCGCTCTACCGATCAATTGAAAAACTAAATGGTTGGGTCCATACATAGCGAAGTTCCCATTCTACCAAGCAATTGAAAAACTAAATGGTTGGGTCCATACATAGCAAAGTTCCCACTCTACCAAACAATTGAAAAACTAAATGGTTGGGTCCATACATAGCGAAGTTCCCACTCTACCAAACAATTGAAAAACTAAGTGGTTGCCTCCATACATAGCGAAGTTCCCATTCTACCAAACAATTGAAAAACTAAATGGTTGGGTCCATACATAGCGAAGTTCCCATTCTACCAATCAATTGAAAAACTAAATGGTTGGGTCAATACATAGCGAAGTTCCCGCTCTACCGAACAATTGAAAAACTAAATGGTTGGGTCCATACATAGCGAAGTTCCCATTCTACCAATCAATTGAAAAACTAAACGGTTGTTGTCCATACATAGCGAAGTTCCCACTCTACCGAACAATTGAAAAACTAAATGGTTGGGTCCACACGTAGCGAAGTTCCCATTCTACCAAACAATTGAAAAACTAAATGGTTGGGTCCATACGTAGCGAAGTTCCCATTCTACGTGTACCAAACAATTGAAAAACTAAATGCTTAGGTTCATACATGTCCATTTTCCTACTTTCCTAAACAATTGAAAAACTAAATGCTTAGGTTCATACATGTCCATTTTCCTACTTTCCTAAACAATTGAAAAACTAAATGTTTCGTTCCATGCATATAGGAAGACCCCTCCTCCAAAAAAGTGAAAAAACTAAATGTTTGGGTCATTGCATATCAACAGTCCCAAACGCCGACTCAGTAGAAAAAAACTAAATGTTTGGGTCCATACATATAGCAGTTCCCACTCCCCCTAATGTTTCGATATATCCGTTAATAGCTAGGTTTCCTCTCCCCTACCGAACAATGGAAAACTAAACGTTTGGGTCAATGCATATCCAATTTCCCACTACCCCCAACCATTGAAAACATATATGTTTGGGTCGATACATATCCAAGTTCCCACCCCCTTAACAAAAAAACAACTGAAAAACTAAATCTTTCGACATATTCAGGTAATTCTAGGTCTCCCCTACACCTGTCGTACAATGAAAATACTAAATGTTTGGGTCAGTACATATTCAAGTTTCAAATTATGTTCATTTTCTTGGAAAATAACACTGTAACAAACAAAAACTCTTCATAAAAATCCTCTAAAATTAATAAATGATTACACTTTAAACTATAATTACATATATTTAACGTCATTCATAATCATTATACAGGGAATCAGCGATGTGTGACGATCGATGAACAGCCATTCTATTATTAAAATATTTACACCCAAACAGGCTATGTTAACAATATCATGTTTCAAATCTATTACAGTTGACTAGAGCAGAACATTGCGTTGTTAAAGGAATTTATTCATACTAAACAATTTGTTGTAAACCTCTAAAATGTTTATTGTATTTTTTTTTAAATTTAGAATGTGTATGAGATTTTTACTTTGTTAATTACATGTCTGTATATATACACACTTTATCCGCCCCATGTGTATCCAGAGGAGCATAAGTAGCCTGTCTCCCTTTTATCTGAAATATTCATAAAACTGGAGGAATGTGTGACCAAATTATAGCCAAGACCCCCTCCTTTTTAGTTTAAACATATTTTATTTGCTCAAATATGCAAAAAGGATAAGACACAAGTTAAACAAACTTATGAAGTCTTCTCCTATATACAATAAGTTACAACATTATTTGATAGAGCATGCATGCATATGAATATGTATTACATTAATATGTGTAAATTGAAGAACAGAGAATGAAGAAAGGAATTAGAGAAAGAGAGAGAGGGGTCGGTGGTGATGGTGTGTGTGATTGTTCATTTGGTGAACCACTTAAACAAGAAACCTTTCAGACCTCTTTATATATTCAAACACGTGCTTAAAAATAATTTCGTTATGTTCATTTGAAAGAATAGGATTACCACTGGTTAAAAGCTTGAGGTCTATAGCACAGTCATTAGGTAGACAGCTGAGATTGTGAAACAATTTATATCTCATATTTGCATAATGGGAACAATCAAAGAAGAAGTGATACGAGTCTTCACGGTTGGCCCCACAACGACAACACGGATCTGAAACTATATTTACTTGAAACAAATCATAATTTAAGAAAGAAGCAAAACATCGAAGTTGGGTTAATGCAATATTAAGTTTTCGAGGTCCAATTTCGAAATATTTAGGAACTTGTCTAATATCTTTCTGTTTTCTTAATTCAGTTTTAAATTTTGCAATAGATTCTATATTTCGAAGAGATGGATTTAACCTATTCCATTGACGTATTGTTGAGGGAATAAATGAGTCACAAGTAATCGATAATCTGCAAAATGGTATTATTATATCACTTCCATTACGCAATGGATAAACGGTTGTAGTTTGAATCGTTGGAGGAATTAAGTCACAAAGATACCTCCTCCCATGATAGATCGGAAAATATAGTGTTTCTCCCGTTTGAGGACAGTTTAGATCTACCTATATACACGAACTTTACTCTAAACAGATAAAAAAGGGTTTGAAAATACCAGAGTGTTAATCAGAAACCGTAAACAGAAACCTACAACAAAATCCTAAAAGGACTAATGATCTATTAAACACTACACATTAACTAAAGATTGAGGAACACGAACCCCACTACAAACCGGGGGAGAACTTAAATGCTCCTGAAGGGTAGACGTTGATTGTAAAATACTAAAAGTAACAGTACAAAGAAATCAAAACCCTTATGCACAAAACAAATAACAGGAAATAGTACAACGAAATACAAATCTGGATACACAAAACCCATTACAGGGAATAGCATAAAGAAATCAAAATATGGATACACAAAACCAATGGCAGGGAAACGTACAAAGAAATCAAAATCTGGATGCACAAAACCAACAACAGGGAATAGTACAAAGAAATACAAATTCAGATACTCAAAACAAATTAGAAGGAACAGTACAAGCATAAACAATCTCCAATGGATACACAAAACAATACAAGAAAGACAAGCTTATACAAAATGACATTACAACATATCGGAAGACACACAACTCCAAAACAAAGTAATCAACTAGGAAAATTAAGACACCAACTCCAAAACAAAACAATCAACCAGGAACATGAATAGACCAATTCAAAAACAAAACAATCAACTATGAAAATAAAGACACCAACTCCAAACAAAACAATCAATCAGGAACATAAAGAGGCCAACTCAAAAACAAAACAATCAACTAGGAACACAAAGACGCCAACTCCAAAACAAAAGAATGAACCAGGAACATGAATAGGCCAACTCAAAAACAAAGCAATCAACTAGGAACATAAAGACGCCAACTCCAAAACAAAACATTCAACTAGGACCATAAAGAAGCCAACTCCAAAACAAAACAATCAACCAGGAACGTGAATAGACCAACTAAAAAAAAAAAGCAATCAACCAGGAACATAAAGACGCCAACTCCAAAACAAAACAATCAACTATGAACATAAAGAAGCCAACTCCAAAAAAAAGCAATCAACCAGGAACATGAAAATACCAACTCCAAAACGGCAAAACATTCAAATAGGAATATAAAGACGCCAACTCCAACACAAAACGATCAAACATAAAGAGGCCAACTCCAAAACACAACATATAACGAGGAACATAATGACGCCAACTCCAAAACAAAAAATTCAACTAGAAACATAACAACTAGGAATATAAAGACGCCAACCCCAAAACAATACAATCAACCAGGAACATAAAGACGCCAACTCCAAAACAAAACATATAACGAGGAACATAAAGAGGCCAACTCCAAATCAAAACAATCAACTAGGAACATAAAAACCCTAACTACAAAACAAAACATTCAACGGGGAACATAAAGACCCTAACTACAAAACAAAACATTCAACTAGAAATATAAAGACGCCAACTCCAAAACAAAACATTCAACTAGGAACATAAAGACGCCAACTCCGAAACAAAACAATCAACTAGGAACATTAAGACACCAACTCCAACACAAAACAATCAATCAGGAACATAAAGATGCCAACTCCAAAAAAAAAAACAACATTTAACTAGGGACATAAATACGGCAAATCCAAAACAAAACATTCAAATAGAAATATAAAGACGCCAACTCCAAAACAAAACAATCAATCAGGAACATAAAGACGCCAACTCCGAAACAAAACAATCAACTAGGAACATAAAGAATCCAAATCAAAATCAAAACAATCAATTAGGAACCTAGACACGCCAACTCCAAAACAAAACATTCAACCTGGAAGATAAAGATGCCAACTCCAAAACAAAACATTCAACTAGGAACAAAAAGACGGTAACTCCAAAACACAACATGTATAGTTGTTGTTTATGTAAGAAAACAATAAGCAATGTTTTTAATAATAATTTCGCTTTAATAATTTTATCTTTACTAATTTGTAAAGATAGCAAATAATGCAACGTTTTGAAATAGATTACTTAAATTGCTTTAAAACCCATGTATGATTAGACTGATTAATATGTATCAAGCTGCGTTATCACATATTGAGCAAAGGAGACTTAGTGTATGAGCCAGGGGACATAACTCGACAGTCTCATGCTTGATCGACTCAGATGTTGGGTAGCCATGTGAACCAGTAAATAAATACATCATGGAAAACCAAGAAAAAATGGACATTAGATATTTACGGAGATAATCATAGAATCATAGAGAGCAATATATGCGGGTGTTCTGTGTGTCGGCGGCCACATCATTGTTTTATTTCTTCTTAAATGAATATGGCTTGAATGGTCCCAACACAAAAGATGGATAAAAACGAAACTGAAAGTGGCTTGTTAACAAATAATTTTCACAAATGATCACCGCACAAAACTATGGATCGTAAGATCAAACCACCTGATTTATTTAGTCAAAGAGGTATAGTATTTAATTACATAAATCTGTAATTTCATAATAATAAATTAATTTTAGGGAGGTCGGTATTTTGTTTTGGATAAATAATGCCAATGACCTCCCATTGATAGTACACGCCCACAAATCACACTAAACGAACCCAGGTACATCGATTGTGTAGACAATACAAGACAATTTTATTTAAGCCAATGCCAATCGAATATAATAGCAATACAATAATAAAGAAACACAAATACAATTGTTTGATTAGGAAATATCAAATAAAGACAAGGCAAAATATATAAAAGTGCTTATAAATTTTAAACTTTGACATGGAGAATGCGTTTACTGGTTTGAAGACAATAGTAATTTTAGATTAATTACATTAGTGTCGTAATATTTTCGTTGTAAGAATCTTTTTTTTATATAGTAGAGTAGAAATTGTTATAAATTTTAGATTGAAATATTTTTGCTTTTCACAACTTATTTTTTATCGTTTATTTCGTAATACATATTAAATTTTGATTTAGAGATAAGATTATCGTGTGTAAAATTAAGTAACACNGATAAATAATGCCAATGACCTCCCATTGATAGTACACGCCCACAAATCGGACTAAACGAACACAGGTACATCGATTGTGTAGACAAGACAAGATTGTGTAGACAAGATAATACAACTTTATTCAAGCCAATGCCAATCGAATATAATAGCAATACAATAATAAAGAAACACAAATACAATTGTTTGATTAGGAAATATCAAATAAAGACAAGGCAAAAAAGTGCTTATAAATTTTAAACTTTGACATGGAGAATGCGTTTACTGGTTTGAAGACAATAGTAATTTTAGATTAATTAGTGTCGTAATATTTTCGTTGTAAGAATCTTTTTTTATATAGTAGAGTAGAAATTGTTATAAATTTTAGATTGAAATATTTTTGCTTTTCACAACTTATTTTTTATCGTTTATTTCGTAATACATATTAAATTTTGATTTAGAGATAAGATTATCGTGTGTAAAATTAAGTAACACATTTTATTTACAACTTGTAAGAGTTAACGGGTTTCCTAATTTTTATTATACCATCATGAGGTCACAAGTTCAAATTGTAGCCTGCATTGCAGTAATTAATGACATTTATTGCTTCTGTTCTAAATCTAAATTCTGGTTAATGATAGCTGTGAAATTATATAGTAGACTGTGAAAGTGAGAGAGTCTGGTCAGTTTTGTATTGTAATTTAATCGAGAAGTGTTGTTTTGTAATCGTTAATCGAAAAGTATGTCGACTTTGATCATCGTAATCGAATGGTAAACAACGTTTTTGAAATTGTGAAAATTGACTGTAAATACTGTAAATATTAAATGTGCATAGTGATTTATATCGTTTGTTATACATCGTTAAAATCGAACAATTCCACTGCAACTTTATGGTTTAACTCCGCAACATTTACAATCAAAGAATCAAAGAGAGACAACTCTAATTTATATAAAAAATTATAATCTGTTATTAACATTTTTGTGGAAAATGTCTTTCAGAAAATTCAAGAAAAACTGTGTGTAGTGATCTAATACAATGTTACTATGACTATGCATGTCCAGCGATGTATTCAAGTTTGTGTAAAAAGTTTAAGAATAAGTCGATTTTGGTTATCCTAATGTGAACAGTCCTCGAAATGAAAATTGTAAGATTAAACGAGACTTACCTGTAAGTTGAAGTTTGATCCAGATTCTATCGAGTTGTAGTCAGAAACGGAGGAATCATGTGAGATGTGTGCGCCTGCGTGTGATCAGTTTTTAAAGCCCCTAATGGGCACATGAAACCCTATAAAGGGTGGGTAAGTAAAGGGAGGGCACATGGTTCCTCCGTTCCTGACTACAACTCGATAGAATCTGGATCAAACTTCAACTTACAGGTAAGTCTCGTTTAATCTTACAATTATATCTCGTCGTAGTCATTCACTACGAAACCATGTGAGACTCTAAAGCCATGTGACCATTAGGAAATCACAACATGTCTATTTCAATAGGAAAGCATGACAATTATCATTCAATAATAAGTCTATCTTTCCTTAATATTCATAAACAATGAACTTCAATAAAATAGCAAATCTAGTTTATGTTCTACTGTCAATCACTGAATTGCCAAAATTAACATAAATTATTTCCAGATTATAAAACTTTGCAAATGTTCTCTCATTTGTCCAACCTGCACTTTTTAAAATTTCATTTACACACATGTTTTTAAAAACTGCTGAAGTTGATGCAGCACGCGTGCTGTGAGCACCATATGTCTTAATATCTATGTTTGATCTCTTTAACATTATCCTTATCCATCTACCGATAGTTTCTTTACTTACAGATTTATGCGGTTTTGTAAAACTAATTAGCAACTGTTTATAGTCTCCTCTAATATCAGCTGTTTTATCTACATATTGCTGAATAGTTTGTACTACACACAGTCGATTATCTGGTTCATATTTCACAAGTTCTATGGTTTAACATGTCTCTGGGCAGTAGTCTGTTTAACAACATCATTGATATAAAATAAACATTTGTTATCAATCATCTGCATATTATCTATGTTTAATAAATGGACTGTTTGACACCGTTGTCCAGTTAAAATAGCTAATAAAACTGTTAACTTCAATGTCATATCTTTCAAAGAAATATGTACACACATCTGTTTTATGTAATTAAAAACTGTTTGAACATCCCAAATACTACAATAACGTGGTAATGAAGGCTTCGCCTCAAAAATTCCTTTTAATAATCGTTTCACTAATGGATGTTTCCCAAGCCAGTCATCCTGATATCCCCAACCAGTCATCTTGATGCCATAACCAGTCACCCAGCCACCCCAAACCAGTCACACTGATACACCAACCAGTCACCCTGATACCCTAACCAATAACACAGACACCCCAACCAGTCACCCTGATACCCTAACCAATCACCCAGACACCCCAACCAGTCACCCTGATACATCAACCAGTCACCCTGATACCCTAGCCAGTCACCCAGACACCCTGATACATCAACCAATCACCATGATATCCTAGCCAGTCACCCAGACACACCAACCAGTCACCTGATACCCTAAGCAGTCAACCTAATACACCAACTAGTCACCGTGATAGCCAAACCAGTCACCTTGATACCCCAACCAGTCACCCAGTCACCCTGATACACCCACCAGTTACCCTGATATCCTAACCAGTCACACATACACCCCAAACAGTCACCCTGACACACCAACCAGTCATCCTGATACCCCAACCAGTCATCCTTATACCCCAACCAGTCACCCTGATACCCTAATCAGTCACCCAGACACCCTGATACACCAACCAGTGACCCTGATACCCCATCCAGTCACCCTGATACCCCAACCAGTCATTCTGATATCCCACCAATCATCCTGATACATCAACCAGTCACCATGACACCCCAACCAGTCACCCTGATACCCCATCTAGTCACCCTGATACCCCAACAAGTCATCCTGATATCCCCAACCAGTCATCCTGATACCATAACCAGTCACCCAGACACCCCATCCAGTCACCCTGATACACCAACCAGTCATCCTTATACCCCAACCAATCACCCAGACACCCAAACCAGTCACCCTGATACATCCACCAGTCAGCCTGATACACCAACCAGTCACCCTGATACCCTAACCAATCACCCAGACACCCAAACCAGTCACACTGACACACCAACCAGTCATCCTGATAACCGAACCAGTCATCATTATACCCCAACCAGTCACCCTGATACCCTAATCAGTCACCCATACACCCTGATACACCAACCAGTGACCCTGATACCCCATCCAATCGCCCTGATACCAAAACCAGCCATTCTGATATCCCACCTATCACCCTGATACACCAACTAGTCACCCTGACACCCCAACCAGTCACCCTGATACCCATCTAGTCACCCTGATACCCCAACCAGTCATCCTGATATCCCCAACCAGTCATCCTGATACCATAACCAGTCACCCAGACACCCAATCCAGTCACCCTGATACACCAACCAGTCATTCTTATACCCCAACCAGTCACACTGATACACTAACAAGTCACCCTGACACCCAACCAGTCACCCTGATACCCCATCCAGTCACCCTGATACCCCAACCAGTCACAGAGACACCCCAACCAGTCACCTTGATACCCCAACCAGTCACCCTCATACCCCAACCAGTCACCCTGGTACCAACCAGTCATCCTGAAACCCCAACCAGTCATCCTGATATCCCCTCCTCTCACCCTGACACCCCAACCAGTCATCTGATACCCCAACCTGTCACCTGATATCCCAACCAGTCATCCTGCTATCCCCACTAGTCACCCTGATACACCAACCAGTCACCCTGATACCTAACCAACCACCCAGACACCCAAACCAGTCACCCTGATACCCTAGCAAGTGTCACCCATACACCTCAACCAGTCATCCTGATATCCTAACCAGTCAACCTGATACACCAACTAGTCACTATGATACCCCAACCTGTCACCTTGATACCCCAGCCATTCACCCTGATACCCCAACCAGTCACCTTGATACACCAACCAGTCATTGTGATACCCCAACCAGTCACCCTGATACCCCATCTAGTCACCCTGATACCCCAACCAGTCATCCTGATATCCCCAAACAGTCATCCTGATGCCATAACCAGTCACCCAGCCACCCCAAACCAGTCACCCTGATACACCAACCAGTCACCCTGATACCCTAACCAATCACCCAGACACCCTAACCAGTCACCCTGATACCCTAACCAATCACCCAGACACCCCAACCAGTCACCCTGATACATCAACCAGTCATCCTGATACCCTTGCCAGTCACCCAGACACCCCAACCAGTCACCCTGATACATCAACCAGTCACCATGTTATCCTAGTCAGTCACCCAGACACACCAACCAGTCACCCTGATACCATAAGCAGTCAACCTAATACACCAACTAGTCACCGTGATAGCCAATCCAGTCACCTTGATACCCCAACCAGTCACCCTGATACCCCAACCAGTCACCCAGTCACCCTGATACACCCACCAGTTACCCTGATATCCTAACAAGTCACACAGACACCCCAACCAGTCACCCTGACACATCAACCAGTCATCCTGATGCCCTAACCAGTCATCCTTATACCCCAACCAGTCACCCTGATACCCTAATCAGTCACCCAGACACCCTGATACACCAACCAGTGACCCTGATACCCCATCCAGTCACCCTGATACCCCATCTAGTCATCCTTATACCCCAACCAGTCACCCTGATACCTCAACCAGTCACACTGATACACTAACAAGTCACCCCGACACCCCAACCAGTCACCCTGATACCCCATCCAGTCACAGAAACACCCCAACCAGTCACCTTGATACCCCAACCAGTCACCCTGATACACCAACCAGTCATCCAGAAACCCCAACCAGTCACCCTGATATCCCCAACCAGTCATTCTGATGCCATAACGAGTCACCCAGCCACCCCAAACCAGTCACCCTGATACACCAACCAGTCACCCTCATACCCTAACCAATCACCCAGACACCCTAACCAGTCACCCTGATACCCTAACCAGTCATCCTGATATCCCCAACCAGTCATCCTGATGCCATAACCAGTCACCCAGCCACCCCAAACCAGTCACTCTGATACACCAACCAATCACCCTGATATCCTCACAAGTCACACAGACACCCCAACCAGTCACCCTGACACATCAACCAGTCATCCTGATACCCCAACCAGTCATCCTGATACCACAACCAGTCATCCTTATACCCAACCAGTCACCCTGATACCCTAATCAGTCACCCAGACACCCTGATACACCAACCAGTCATTCTGATACCCCAACCAGTCACCCTGATACCCCATCTAGTCACCCTGATACCCAAACCAGTCATCCTGATATCCCCAACCAGTCATCCTGATGCCATAACCAGTCACCCAGCCACCCCAAACCAGTCACCCTGATACACCAACCAGTCACCCTATTACCCTAACCAATCACCCAGACACCCTTACCAGTCACCCTGATATCCTAACCAATCACCCAGACACCCCAACCAGTCAACCTGATACATCAACCAGTCATCCTGATACCCTAGCCAGTCACCCAGACACCCCAACCAGTCACCCTGATACATCAACCAGTCACCATGTTATCCTAGTGAGTCACCCAGACACACCAACCAGTCACCCTGATACCATAAGCAGTCAACCTAATACACCAACTAGTCACCGTGATAGCCAAACCAGTCACCTTGATACCCCAACCAGTCACCCTGATACCCCAACCAGTCACCCTGATACACCCACCACTTACCCTGATATCCTAACAAGTCACACAGACACCCCAACCAGTCACCCTGACACATCAACCAGTCATCCTGATACCCCAACCAGTCATCCTTATACCCCAACCAGTCACCCTGATACCCTAATCAGTCACCCAGACACCCTGATACACCAACCAGTGACCCTGATACCCCATCCAGTCACCCTGATACCCCAACCAGTCATTCTGATATCCCACCAATCACCCTGATACACCAACCAGTCACCATGACACCCCAACCAGTCACCCTGATACCCCATCTAGTCACCCTGATACCCCAACAAGTCATCCTGATATCCTCAACCAGTCATCCTGATACCGCAACCAATCATCCAGACACCCAAACCAGTCACCCTGATACATCCACCAGTCAGCCTGATACACCAAACAGTCACACTGATACCCTATCCAATCACCCAAACATCCAAACCAGTCACCCTGATACCCCAACCAGTCATCCTTATTTCCCAGCCAGTCACCCTGATACCCTAATCAGTCACCGAGACACCCTGATACACCATCCAGTCACCCTGATACCAAAACCAGTCATTCTGATATCCCACCAATCACCCTGATACACCAACTAGTCACCCTGACACACCAACCAGTCACCCTGATACCCCATCTAGTCACCCTGATACCCCAACCAGTCATCCTGATATCCCCAGCCAGTCACCCTGATACCATAACCAGTCATCCTTATACCCCAACCAGTCACCCTGATACCTCAACCAGTCACACTGATACACTAACAAGTCACCCTGACACCCCAACCAGTCACCCTGATACCCCATCCATTCACCCTGATACCCCAACCAGTCACAGAGACACCCAACCAGTCACCTTGATACCCCAACCAGTCACCCTGATACCCAAACCAGTCACCATGATACACCATCCAGTCATCCTGAAACCAAAAGCAGTCACCCTGATACCCAACCAGTCACCCTGACACCCCAACCAGTCACCCTGATACACCAACCAGTCACCCTCACTCCCCATCCAGTCTCCCTGATACCCCAACCAGTCATCCTGACATCCCACCTGTCACCCTGACACCCCAACCAGTCATCCTGCTATCCCACTAGTCACCCTGATACACCAGCCACTCACCCTGATACTTAACCAACCACCCAAACACCCAAACCAGTCACCCTGATACCCTAGCCAGTGTCATCCAGACATCTCAACCAGTCACCCTGATATCCTAACCAGTCAACCTGATACACCAACTAGTCACCGTGATACCCCAACCAGTCACCTTTATACCCCAACAATTCACCCTGATACCCCAACCAGTCACCCTGTTACACCAACCAGTCATGCTGATACCCCAACCAGTCAACCAGTAACCCTGATACACTAACCAGTCACCCTGACACCCAATGCAGTCACCCTGAAACCCCAACCAGACACAGAGACACCCCGACCAGTCACCTTGATACCCCAACCATTCACCCTGGTACCCCAACCAGTCACCGAGACACCCCAACCAGTCATCCTTATACCCCAACCAGTCACCCTGATACCCCAACCAGTCACACTGATACACTAAACAAGTCACCCTGACACCACAACCAGTCACCCAGACACCCCATGCAGTCACCCTGATACCCCAACCAGTCACCGAGACACCCCAACCAGTCACCTTGATACCCCAACCATTCAATCTGATACCCCAACCAGTCACCCTGATACAACAACCAGTCATCCTGATACCCCAACCAGTCACCATGATACCCAACCAGTCACCCTGATACACCAACCAGTCATCCTGATACCCCAACCAGTCACCCTGATACCCAACCAGTCACCCTGATACCCCAACCAGTCACATTGATACACTAACAAGTCACCCTGACATCCCAACCAGTCACCCTGATACCCCATCCAGTCGCCTGATACCCCAACCAGTCACAGAGACACCCCAACCAGTCACCTTGATACCCCAACCAGTCAACCTGATACCCCAACCAGTCACCCTGATACACCAACCAGTCATCCTGAAACCCCAACCAGTCACCCTGATATCCCCTCATGTCACCCTTACACCCCAACCAGTCACCTGATACCCCAACCAGTCACCCTGACACCCCAACCAGTCACCCTGATACTCCAACCAGTCATCCTGCTATCCCTACTAGTCACCCTGATACACCAACCAGTCACCCTGATACCTAACTAACCACCCAGACACCCAAATCAGTCACCCTGATACCCTAGCCAGTGTCACCCAGACACCTCAACCAGTCACCCTGATATCCTAACCAGTGAACATGATACACCAAATAGTCACCGTGATACCCCAACCAGTCACCTTGATACCCCAACCAGTCACCCTGATACACCAACCAGTCATCCTGATACCCCAACCAATCACCCTGATACCCCATCTAGTCACCCTGATACCCCAACCAGTCATCCTGATATCCGCAACCAGTCATCCTGATGCTATAACCAATCACCCAGACACCCCAACCAGTCATCCTGATACCCTAGCCAGTCACCCAGACACTCCAACCAGTCACCCTGATACATCAACCAGTCACCATGATATCCTAGCCAGTCACCCAGACACACCAACCAGTCACCCTGATACCCTAAAGAGTCAACCTAATGCACCAACTAGTCACCGTGATAGCCAAACCAGTCCCCTTGATACCCCAACCAGTCACCCTGATACACCCACCAGTTACCCTGATATCCTAACCAGTCACACACACACACCCCAACCAGTCACCCTGACACACCAACCAGTCATTGTCATTCCCCAACCAGTCACCCTGATACCCTAATCAGTCACCCAGACACCCCGATACACCAACCAGTGATCCTCATACCCCATTCAGTCACCCTGATACCCTAACCAGTCATTCTGATATCCCACCAATCACCCTGATACACCAACCAGTCACCATGACACCCCAACCAGTCACTCTGATACCCCATCTAGTCACCCTGATACCCCAACAAGTCATCCTGATATCCCCAACCAGTCATCCTCATACCATAACTAATCACCCAGACACCCAAACCAGTCACCCTGATATATCAACCAGTCAGCCTGATACACCAAACAGTCACCCTGATACCCTATCCAATCACCCAGACACCCAATCCAGTCACCCTGACACACCAACCAGTCATCCTGATACCCCAACCAGTCACTCTAATACCCTAATCAGTCACCCAGACACCCTGATACACCAACTAGTCATCCTGACACCCCAACCAGTCACCCTGATACCCCATCTAGTCACCCTGATACCCCAACCAGTCATCCTGATATCCCCAACCAGTCATCCTGATACCATAACCAGTCACCAGGACACCCCATCCAGTCACCCTGATACACCAACCAGTCATCCTTATACCCCAACCAGTCACCCCGATACCTCAACCAGTCACACTGATACACTAACAAGTTACCCCGACACCCCAACCAGTCATCCTGATACACCATCCAGTCACAGAAACATCCCAACCAGTCACCTTGATACCCCAACCAGTCACCCTGATACACCAACCAGTCATCCAGAAACCCCAACCAGTCACCCTGATACCAAACCAGTCACCCTGACACCCCAACCAGTCACCCTGATACCCCAACCAGTCACCCTGACTCCCCATCCAGTCACCCTGATACCCCAACCAGTCATCCTG
>MJUT01009422.1:12360-25862 GCA_002080005.1 Gigantidas platifrons | reverse complement strand
CAACCAGTCACCCTGACTCCCCATCCAGTCACCCTGATACCCCAACCAGTCATCCTGATATCCCCACCTGTCACCCTGACACCCCAACCAGTCACCTGATACCCCAACCAGTCACCCTGACACCCCAACCACTCACCCTGATACCCCAACCAGTCATCCTCCTATCCCCACTAGTCACCCTGATACACCAACCAGTCACCTTGATACCTAACCAACCACCCAGACACCCAAACCAGTCACACTGATACCCTAGCCAGTGTCACCCAGACACCTCAACCAGTCACCCTGATATCCTAACCAGTCACCCTGATACACCAACTAGTTACCGTGATACCCCAACCAGTCACCTTGGTACCCCAGCCACTCACCCTGATACCCCAACCAGTCACCCTGATACACCAACCAGTCATCCTGATACCCCAACCAGTCACCCTGATACCCCATCTAGTCACCCTGATACCCCAACCAGTCATCCTGATATCCCCAATCAGTCATCCTGCTGATATAACCAGTCACCCAGCCACCCCAAACCAGTCACCCCGATACACCAACCAGTCACCCTGATACCCTAACCAATCACCCAGACACCCCAACCAGTCACCCTGATACCCTAACCAATCACCCAGACACCCCAACCAGTCACCCTGATACACAAACCAGTCGCCCCGATACCCTAACCAGTCGCACAGACACCCCAACCAGTCACCCTGATACACCAACCAATCACACTGACACCTTATCCAGTCACCCTGATACCCCAACCAGTCACCCTGATACACCATCCGGTCACCCTGATACCCCAACCAGTCACCCTGACACCCCAACCAGCCACCCTGATACCACAACCAGTCACCCTGACTCCCCATCCAGTCACCCTGATACCCCAACCAGTCATCCTGATATCCCCACCTGTCACCCTGACACCCCAACCAGTCACCTGATACCCCAACCAGTCACCCTGACACCCCAACCACTCACCCTAATACCCCAACCAGTCATCCTCCTATCCCCACTAGTCACCCTGATACACCAACCAGTCACCCTGATACCTAACCAACCACCCAGACACCCAAACCAGTCACACTGATACCCTTGTCAGTGTCACCCAGACACCTCAACCACTCACCCTGATATCCTAACCAGTCAACCTGATACACCAACTAGTTACCGTGATACCCCAACCAGTCACCTTGATACCCCAGCCATTCACCCTGATACCCCAACCAGTCACCCTGATACACCAACCAGTCATCCTGATACCCCAACCAGTCACCCTGATACCCCATCTAGTCACCCTGATACCCCAACCAGTCATCCTGAAATCCCCAACCAGTCATCCTGATGATATAACCAGTCACCCAGCCACCCCAAACCAGTCACCCCGATACACCCAACCAGTCACCCTGATACCCTAACCAATCACTCAGACACCCCAACCAGTCACCCTGATACCCTAACCAATCACCCTGACACCCCAACCAGTCACCCTGATACATCAACCAGTCATCCTGATACCCTAGCCAGTCACCCAGACACCCCAACCAGTCACCCTGATACATCAACCAGTCACCATGATATCCTAGCCAGACACCCAGACACACCAACCAGTCACCCTGATACCCTAAGCAGTTAACCTAATACACGAACTAGTCACCGTGATAGCCAAACCAGTCACCTTGATACCCCAACCAGTCACCCTGATACCCCAACCAGTCACCCAGTCACCCTGATACACCCACCAGTTATCCTGATATCCTAACCAGTCACACAGACACCCCAACCAGTCACCCTGACACACCAACCAGTCATCCTCATTCCCCAACCAGTCATCCTTATACCCCAACCAGTCACCCCAATACCCTAATCAGTCACCCAGACACCCCGATACACCAACCAGTCACCCTCATACCCCATCCAGTCACCCTGATACCCCAACCAGTCATTCTGATATCCTACCAATCACCCTGATACACCAAGCAGTCACCATGATACCCCAACCAGTCACTCTGATACCCCATCTAGTCACCCTGATACCCTAACAAGTCATCCTGATATCCCCAACCAGTCATCCTCATACCATAACCAATTACCGAGACACCCAAACCAGTCACCCTGATACATCAACCAGTCAGCCTGATACACCAAACAGTCACCCTGATACCCTAACCAATCACCCAGACACCCAAACCAGTCACCCTGACACACCAACCAGTCACCCTGATACCCCAACCAGTCACCCTGATACCCCAATCAGTCACCCAGACACGCTGATAGACCAACCAGTGACCCTGATACCAAAACCAGTCATTCTGATATCCCACCAATCACCCTGATACACCAACTAGTCACCCTGACACCCCAACCAGTCACCCTGATACCCCATCTAGTGACCCTGATACCCCAACCAGTTATCCTGATATGCCCAACCAGTCATCCTGATACCATAACCAATCACCCAGACACCCCATCCAGTCACCCTGACACCCCAACCAGTCACCCTGATACCCCAACCAGTCATCCTGCTATCCCCACCAGTCACCTTGATACACCACCCAGTCTCCCTGATACCCTAACCAGTCACCCAGATACCCCATCCAGTCACCCAGATACCCCATCCAGTCACCCTGATACACCAACCAGTCACCCTGATACTTTAACCAGTCACCCAGACACCCCAACCAGCCACCCTGATACACCAACCAGTCACCATGATACCCTAGCCAGTCACCAAGACACCTCAACCAGTCACCCTGATACCCTACCCAGTCAACCTGATACACCAACTAGTCACCGTGATAGCCAAACCAGTCACCTTGATACCCCAACCAGTCACCCTGATACCCCAACCAGTCACCCTGATACAATAACCAGTCACCCTTAAAGGGATATATATCATGTCATAAGGTGAATAATTGGAAATTGCAAGATCATTGTCACCATGGTCACAAACAATTCAAGCAAAATAACGTCTGAAGATTAGACAACCTGTACCACAGTGCCACAGTAGTGCAACAGTAGCATAGCCTTTAAATTTCCAAAGTAGCATGGGTGAAAAATTCAGTCTTTTTCACAGCTATTTCAATTCAACTTATTTGACACTGTTTTAGTTAAATCAACAGTTACCACGTTTCTTCTGTTGCTATGGGTATGATTGAAAACATTTTTTTTTTCAAATTTAGAATACGTATCTAATCTGCAGTTTGATTCTGATATGACCTATCACTTTACCCAACTTCTGGACAGTATTTGAAATATTCGTTTATATTTCACCTTAAAGTCTGTAAACTTGACTATGTGTCGTATTCTTATCATTGCTGGACAGTTTTTATTTTTTGTCGTTTGCAGAAGATTTCATTTCTTTCTGTAATCATGGTCAGTCTACAAAGATAGTACTTGTTTTTGTACATAAATACAGCTGTTGTCTTTTATGAATTTGATTAATTTCTCAAAACCATGAAGGAATAAGAAAACAATAAGCATTTACATTTCTTACTTTTAAAATTATAAAGACAGTGTATTTCTAACTATTCCATAGTTCGTGTTATTGCACTATTGATCACTTGATTATAAGCGGTATTGCACAGATGGTGATGTATTTTTAGAATCAGGTGGAATCAGAGCAATTTGTAACTTATTCTAAATAACCGTGCAATATAACTTTTAATCAATAGTGCAAAATCACTGTGCAGTGAAATGTAATAAAACAATTATGACACTCCACTACATGCAATATCATGTTTTATCATATACTTACTCAAGATATGTTTACTTTTGCAAATGTCATAAATTCGAGGGGGCCCGGGTTGCTCAATGAGTTAGGTCGCTGGATCTAACAACTCGTACAAGCCTATTACCAATACGGCGTGGGTTCGCGCCCGGCTTTGTAAATTACAAAAAAGGATGCACTCGACTCCCAGCCGCAAGTGATAAAGTTTACCAGTTGCTTTCCCAGGGTCGGTGGTTCTCTCCGGGTACTCCGGCTTCCTCCACCACTAAAACTGGTCGCCATGATATTGCTGAAATATTGTTGAAAGTGGCGCTAAACACCAAAATTCAATCAATCAATCAATCAATCAATCAATCAATCAATCAATCAATCAATCAATCAATCAATCATAAATTTGAAATGCAACAAGTCATATCTCCAGGGGGTGTAATAACCCGATCCGTATTACATGGGAGGTGTAATAATGTGTGCCGTATTACATGGGGTGAGATATGGATTTTTCAAAATGGCGACCGGCAATTTTGAACTGATGAGATGAAGTATTTAGGTTTTCACTTGTAATTATAAAGTCTTTTTTTTTTCCGAGGAATTCACATGTTTTTCTTTTTAGGTCCGATTAGTTTTCGTTATTAATGTTTCGTTGCTTACTTCCGTAGCGTCTGCTATTGTCAAAATGGATTACGGAGAAAACATGGACAATGTAACGTTCGTTATGCAATGAATGATGACACTGCTGGCTTCATAAAATCAAATAAAACACAAATAGGAAAACTGAGTATAATCTGACATTAATCATAAACTAGTAATTTTGAAATAACTTTTTGAGGCATGTTTTTTATGGCCATGATTTAAACACAGACTTAAATAATCTGTCAGCAAAAACTATCATTGCATTTTGTTTCGAAAAAAAAATGAATTCAGTTGTGTTTAACTTGTGCATTCTCAAAATGTTTATCATAGAAAATCATTTTGAAATTATAGAGTAAAAATACATAAAATTATGTTTTTATTGATACATGTACATAAATTATCAAAATCGGACGAATTGACTTCAGAGTAATTTTTATTTTAAATATGAAATATATAGGGAATATTGGAATCTAATTCATCACTCATAGTCACAGGCCCTGATAAATTACAGATTATTTGAAATTAGTTTGTTTTCATTATTATGATATAAAGTTGTTTGTTTGTTATTCTATTTTTGAGACATTTTAGCATTTTAATAAGGAGGTCAAAACAGGAAGTATCCTCAGGATTTTACTTGCCTCTATTTAAATGAAATGGAAAATAAAATAAAATTTACCATGTATAATTTAAAAAAAATCAGAATTGAGATTTGATTTACATGTACATAGTGCCAACAAGTACCAAAGATGAATTTAATCACTATATTTTACTTCTGTTGATTTGATTTATTGTGTTTAATGCCACTTTCAGCAATATTTTAGCAATATCATGGTGATAAGTTTTAGTGGTGGAAGAACCCGGAGAGAACCACCGACTGGCAAGTAACTGGTAAGCTTTATCGCTTGCGGTTGCGAGTCGAGTGCACGGTTTTTGTAATTTACAAAGCCGGTCGCGAACCCACACCGTATTGGTGATAGGCTTGTATGAGTTGAGCCACCCAGGCCCTACACTGCACTTCTGTTCACTGTTGATATTAGATATCAAATAAGTCAGGGCCGTCTGCAGGTTTCTGGAAAGGGGGTGTGGGGAGGGTCTGGTAGGGGATTGTGGATTAATGTTCCCAGGTGCGGATCCAGGATTTCAGGTTATAGGGGGTGTATTGAAAAAGTTTCTCCGAGCGAAGAGAGGCGCGAAAATTTTTGGGGTATGAGGCGGGAAATTTTTGGGGTATTTTGTGTGAAAAATCTAGATTTTATGCAAAAAATCATATTTTTTCCAATTTTAGGAGGGGTGCCGAATGCCCCCACCCCTTTGAATCCGCCACTGGTTCCAGTAGTGACAACAATAGTATGTAGATGCTATTGAGTGAAAATATAGATCTACTTCTTGCTCAAATTATATAAAAGGGCTCGACATTTGTGGAAAACCTGGCTTATAAAATTAGAATCAAGTTCGTAGTTCCAGAAACGGTTTCCGAAAAGGGCTATAAAGAAACAGTACTGCAGGTGGTTGAAAGTACTATTTCTGTTGTGTCAAAAGCACAAAGTCGCATTTGCAATGAATCATTATCAGACTTTTTGAAATTTGTTTTCATTTTGCTGGACATAGGTCCAGCACCCAGGAATTTTTTGCTGGACCCTCTGAATTTTTGCCAGACCTACATTTTTTATGTAAAATTGTTTTAAAGCCAAGCAATGTCATACCGTTATTATTTTAGTCTAGCAGAGTCCCTTTCTGTATTTAACTTCATTAGTACTGGTAGAGGCCTAAAAATAGGAAGACCAGTCACCATCCAGAATAAACCAAAAAGTTGAAACCATGCACCAAAAGAGAGTAGTCAAATCCAGCTAGGGATACCCTCAAACTTTGAAAAATTTACCAGATTTAAAACATAATTTTTAAAATTTTTATTGAGATTACAATAACAATATTCTAAAAGTCATTAGTCTCTCTCAATCTCCAGTTTTACGTTTGCCCAGCTGAGCTCGATTTTTATCAGTTAAGATTTTCGAGTTAAATTTGAACTTGTTGACTAGCTACTGTCGTATTATGCTGATCCCAGCATAATACTTTATTTCAATTATTTCACACATTTTAATCATAGCTTTGATATTTTATTCAGGAAGAAATAAAGAAGTTGAAAGAAGATCACAATGAATTACTTCAGCATCAAAGTACAACAGATTATGGACAGCATCAAAATACAGATTTTGGAGAATACAATCCACAGTCATCTAATGGTGAGTACATCTTGTTTGAGAATACAACCCACAGTCATCTCATGGTAAGTACATATTGTTTTAGAATACAACCTAGAGTCATCTCATGGTGAATACATATTGGTTGAGTGAACAATCCACATTCATCTCATGGTGAGTACATATTGGTTGAGAATACAATGCGCAGTCATTTCATGGTGAGTACATATTGGTTGAGAATACAATCCACTGTCATCTCATGGTGAGTGCATATTGGTTGAGAATACAATCCACTGTCATCTCATGGTGAGTACATATTGTTTGAGAATACAATCCACTGGTATCTCATGGTGAGTACATATTAGTTTAGAGAACAATGCACATTCATCTCATGGTGAGTACATATTGGTTGAGAATACAATCTCCAGTCATCTCATTGTGAGTACATATTGGTTGAGAATACAATGCACAGTCATTTCATGGTGAGTACATATTGGTTGAAAATACAATCCACTGGTATCTCATGGTGAGTACATATTGGTTTAGAGAACAATCCACAGTCATCTCATGGTGAGTACATATTGATTGAGAATACAATCCACTGGTATCTCATTGTGAGTACATATTGGTTGAGAATACAGTCCACCATCATCTCATGGTGAGCACATATTGGTTGAGAATACAATCCACAGTCATCTTATGGTGAGTACATAGTGATTGAGAATACAGTCCACCATCATCTCATGGTGAGCACATATTGGTTGAGAATACAATCCACAGTCATCTCATGGTGAGTACATATTGGTTGAGAATACAATCCACAGTCATCTCATGGTGAGTACATATTGGTTGAGAAAACAATCCACAGTCATCTCATGGTGAGTACATGGTTGTAAGGTCATATATCCTCACTCTTATATCTCCTAACATGTTTAAACCAGTCTGATTGGGTTTCGTGAGCAATACAAATGTGAAAACTGTTCATTTCAGTGTTTTAATTATTTAATTTGATTTTGACAAAACTGTTTTAAATTTGACAAAATAAGCAGAAAACTTCCTGTGAGGTAAGGATTTTATGGAGGAAAAATTATAAAAGAAAAAAAATAGTTTACTGTAATATTTTTCAGAAAAGGATTCATTTTAGTGTATATTTGAAAATGAAGGGAGGTCATCCCTTTTAAACATCTGTTGCTGGTTTAAGGGGATTCACAGTTTCTAAATAATACACAGATTATTGTACTGATCTGTTTAACCTGCACCCTATAAAGTTAGAGGAATGAACATAGATTATTGTACTGATGTGTTTAACCTCCATCCTATAATGTTAAAGCATTCCACCATTCATTGTACTGATGTGTTTAACCTCCACCCTATAATGTTAGAACATTCCACCATTCATTGTACTGATGTGTTTAACCTGGACCCTGTAATGTTAGAGCATTCCACCATTCATTGTACTGATGTGTTTAACCTCAACCCTGTAATGTTAGAGGATTCCACCATTCATTGTACTGATGTGTTTAACCTCCACCCTATAATGTTAGAACATTCCACCATTCATTGTACTGATGTGTTTAACCTCCACCCTATAATGTTAGAACATTCCACCATTCATTGTACTGATGTGTTTAACCTCCACCCTTTAATGTTAAAGCATTCCACCATTCATTGTACTGATGTGTTTAACCTCCACCCTATAATGTTAGAACATTCCACCATTCATTGTACTGATGTGCTTAACCTGCACCCTATAATATTAGAGGAATGAACACAGATTATTGTACTGATGTGTTTAACCTCCACCCTATAATGTTAAAGCATTCCACCATTCATTGTACTGATGTGTTTAACCTCCACCCTATAATGTTAGAACATTCCAGAATTCATTGTTCTGATGTGCTTAACCTGCACCCTATAATATTAGAGGAATGAACACAGATTATTGTACTGATGTGTTTAACCTCCACCCTATAATGTTAGAGCATTCCACCATTCATTGTACTGATGTGTTTAACCTCCACCCTATTGTGTTAGAACATTCCACTATTCATTGTACTGATGTGCTTAACCTCCACCCTATAATGTTAGAGCATTCCACCATTCATTGTACTGATGTGTTTAACCTCCACCCTATAATGTTAGAACATTCCACCATTCATTGTACTGATGTGCTTAACCTCCACCCTATAATGTTAGAACATTCCACCATTCATTGTACTGATGTGTTTAACCTGGACCCTGTAATGTTAGAGGATTCCACCGTTCATTTGCATCTCACCATCTATTTGTTGTCACATGGTAGCTTTTTAAAAGTGATTATACACAAAATTGTAGCATGAAGATTAAATATAACTTAGTATAAACATATTTTATTAATTAATTCAATATTACACATTATAATAATGCACATATAAATTGTACAGATATTTAATTAATCAATAGGATTCGGAAACAAGTGGTTATACTTATATTTATCCGTATCCCTTATAACTTGGTGTACCGACTACTGAACTATTTAATTATATAACTCTCACCAATAAGGAATAAGTTTGTACCATACTCTTGATGAGAATTGATAAATATAGCAGAGTGTACCATTATCTACCTCAAAACAGGGCAATACATGACTTTTTACAACATTAGAATGCTCCAGATTATGGGCAGCCAATTTTACAGATTATAGACAACCAATAATTATTATTATTGATTGATCACTATCTCCTTACTATACCTTATTTTCACCTTGAATAAATGATCATAATTACTCACATTTGTGAATACAAACTCAGGGAAGTAATTGTCAGGACGAGTTGACATATTAATTATGGAATCTTGGTTTTAATTTTGCTTGTCAATACTGAAGTCATCTGTTTATCATATAAGATTAAATGATGCAAAAACTTAAAGTGTTCACCTGTCATAGTGTAGCTTAGATAACATATTTGTTGAGTTAGGAATATGGTCCTTTACACACAAAGGAAATATTGTCTTTCATGTGACATGTACATATGTATCTTTAAATATATGTTTACTATTCTTGGGGGAATAAAGAGGTCTATTTTGTTGGTTATTATACCCGATGGGATAAAGAGGTCTATTTTGTTGGTTATTATACCTGATGGGATAAAGAGGTCTATTTTGTTGGTTACTATACCTGATGGGATAAAGAGGTCTATTTTGTTGGTTATTATACCTGATGGGATAAAGAGGTATATTTTGTTGGTTACTATACCTGATGGGATAAAGAGGTCTATTTTGTTGTTTCTTATTCCTGATGGGATAAAGGAGTATATTTTGTTGGTTACTATACCTGATGGGATAAAGAGGTTTCATAGGAAACAACAAAATAGACCTCTTTGTCCCATCAGGTATAGAAACCAACAAAATATACCTCCAACAGTCAATTAAAACGTGTGGAAGCAAATAATCACCATTTATTATGGTGTTCATTTTTTTTTTAGCAGATTGAAATGATTTTTATAAGTTGAAGTTATGACCAGTTTTACCTGTGTCAATTCTGGAATGCATGTGGATGCATAAAACATTAAAAAAAAATATAAGTAGTGTGTTATCTCCCCTGATTTGATATTAAGTATTGGTATTGTCTGGAATGAAAGAGAAACTATGCAAAAATCTACAGTAAATTATAAAAGAAATTAAATACAATATAACTTGTAAACAAATATTTTTATGGATCATTGCATTGTAGGAGAGCTTGTATGATAACGTTACCTCACAACCCTTTATTAGCTTTATTATCATTTTTATCAAAGCAGATATTTAAAAAAAACTATCAACTTTAAGTGACCCATAATGAATTGATAAAAAATTATTAGCAATTTATATCTTTAATTGTATTACTGAATGCTTTAGCTATTGCCATCACTTTTCGTCTGTCGTCCCTCCGTCAACATTTCACATTTTACTCTTCTACTCTGAAACTACGAGCCAATCTCAACCAAACTTTGCTGAAATGATCCTTGGGTGGTCCCCTTCCAAAATTATGTCCGGCATTTCAGACATCCGACCAAGATGGCCATCACAGCCAAACTTAATTTAACATAGGACCCTGTGGGAAATTCCCATAAAAATCTTCTTGTCTGAAACCATTTGCTCAACATGAACTAAATTTTGATGAAATAGTCATTGGATGGTTCTCTTCCAAAAATGTGTCCGGCGGCTCGGCCCTTCGACCAAGATGACCCCCACAGCCGAACTTAGCTTAACATAGGACTTAAAAGCTTAAAAGTCTGAACAGATTCTGAAAATTACTTACAAGTCTGAACAGAGTCTGAACATTACTCAAAATTGCTGAAAAGTCTGAACAGAGTCTGAACATTACTCAAAATTGCTGAAAAGTCTGAACAGAGTCTGAACATTACTCAAAAGTCTGAACAGAGTCTGAACAGATTCTGAAGATTACTGTGAACATTTTTAACAGATTTAAAAAAATAATTACATGAAATTTGTTTCAAATGATTTATTTTTCTTAATGTAATTAATTTATACATATAAACCCTAACCTTTTATTTTATTCTGTGCATAATTTTCCAATCTTATTCTCAATGAAAACATTCATCTGAAAATATTATACTTATAACTTATGAAATACAAAGGTAAGTCACCTGTGAGTGATGGTTTTACCTGTACATATAGGTAATTAGTCCTTTCATGTTGTATATTGGAACCCCAGGTGATACTGTGGAGATGGGTACTATTTATAAATTTGTCATTTTCTTCATTTCAATTTTTCTTCATTTATACATGTATCTGGTTTTTTTAATTACCAAAAAATATACATTATTTCTCATTTCTCATTAAATTTACCATTTCAATTTTTCTTCTTAACTAAATATATTTTACTTCATTTTCATTACATTTTAATTAAATATAACATGTAATATTTCACATAATAATGCAGGTCTGAAAAGTGAAATTTATTATATAAAAAACAAAATTAAACTAAAACAAACAATCTAAAAATATACCAATAAGTCTGTTAAAATTTAACAACTTGAGGAAAAAAAATTAAATTTTTGTAAAAGAGTTATTAAATGAGAAGCCACTTCATGGAAAAAAATTGAATAAATTGAAACATTTTTTTTCTTTTCAATATTTCAGCATATCTTAAACTTTATATCCAAGATTTTTTAAAGTTGCAGGATAGTTTTTTTGTACAAGCATATATTGAAGCTTGTATGTAGGGTGGGGGATCAAAGATTTAAAAAAAAAATTCGTAAAGGGGCATTAGCTACGATTATGACAAAAAATTATATGTTTTGGAAATTGGTAAATAGCTATAAAATGATGAAATAAAGGTAAATATTTCACACTAAACAGATTATCGAACCATTTTTCGCCTTTTGAGAACAAAAATTTGATGAGGCAGTTCAGTATACAGTACAAGGCATAGTCTGATCAATACCTGGCATACCTCATAGGCTTCATTCAACCTATGCCAATATTTAAAAAAAAACATGTCACAATATATATATATACCTTGATTCATGTACCATATCTAGGTATGACAAAAAGTCACAATATGTATACACCTAGATTCATGTTCGGTATGTAGGTAGGACAGAAAGTCACAATATGTATATACTGATACATGTATGCATAATTGGGTAATATTTCTCAATATCCATGACATTCTAAGTTCAGATGTGTTGTTCATGAATATGTAGCAATGTACACATTTTGTCGTATGTTGATGTCTTATTTTCATGTTTGTATCATTGTGGGCAATTCCTGTCATCCAGATTTGCTCATTGTAAGAGATATTTTATTGACTCCAGGTTTAAGATTACAACTGAATAGTTTCATTTTGCTATGCATTGTCCTTAAAACAGACCGTGATATACCAGATTGCCGAATCCCAGTTTGCCGATTCCCATATTGCCGAGTCCATTTCGCCGAATCCCATATTGCCGACTTTTGTTAAAAATGACAAAATTTCATTATATAATTTTTTTGATTTTTTGATATATCTGACTTAAATGCAATACGAATTGTGTTCACTATGTGTTACTTTGAAAGTGACAAAACAAAAAAATGTGTATTCTCTCATGTTTATGCTAGTTATTATTCACAGAGCATTTGCTTTGAATTATTTCTTGGCATCATTCATGGTTAGCTGCAGGACTAAGCCACCGTACATCCTTTTGACTTTGAGCTCGAATGCTATAATCTAAACTCCTGGGGCCGTGTTCTCGAAAATGTCTTAGGACTAAGACATGTCCTAAGACCATCTTAGGACAAATCTTAGTCCTAAGTCGTGTTCTCGATCATGTCATAACTTGGGACATGTCGCAAAATTTGTCTTCACTTTAGGACATCTACGGAGGTGTCCTAAGATGGTCCTAGCCCCGAAATTATAATATAATTTGATATTTTGTACTAAAAACGAACTTTAGTTTGTAGAATATGATTGGTATGCACCTTTATGCTGTTTTTAAATCTAAATAAGTGAACTATCAATGATTTTTCTATTATAATTTAAAAGGCGCACGAGATATCTTTTGTTCATCTTAAATCAGTAATTCATTGAAAGTTTGAAATCAGCTCACTCGAAAGTAATCTCACATAAATTAACGGTAATGACTGTACTTCACTATAAAAACGTGCTATACATTAGTTGTATATCGTATATGACCTTCAGAACTACATATATAGATAATTGCAAATTGAAGAAAACAAGAATCAGACTCATGGGATGCAGCGTAAAAAGTAGGTGAAATTAAAAAAAAAAACACTTTATTTACATCTTATATTTTATTACGAGTATTTTTTATTAAGTGTTTGCTATATTTTAATATTGGAGATATTGTTGTACACAATATTTCTATTTTGCTAATCATTGCGTTGATACTTAGGACATAGTTAAGACATCCTAAGCTAGGATAGTCTTAAGATAGCTTCGAGATCACTCTTAGGACATGTCCTAA
>MJUT01009415.1:167900-180255 GCA_002080005.1 Gigantidas platifrons | reverse complement strand
CAACACGAACTCCACTAAAAACCGGAAGTGAACTCAGGTGGTCCGGATACGGAAGTATACTAGTAAGCAGTTCCTGGTCCGCTAATGCCATCATTCATTTCACTCATGTGAACAATTCGGTCACAAATCATGAACGAGGAAATGACTGAAACATTAAATTGTTGATATCTGTGACAAAAAACATTTCATACAAATACCTTTAAACTAGTTATGAAGGCGACAGTAAAATTTTAAAATGCTTAAACATACTGTCTTGTAACAAGATCAAAAAGATTGATAAAGTAATAACGCACAGATTTATGATTATAATGCTAACATATAGGACATCATATGCCCAGTAGTTAATGTTCCGGTGTCATAGAGTAAACCTTCCCCCATAGTAGATTTACTATATAGTAAACCTTCCCCCTAGGGGGAACGTTTACTATATAGTATTTATTCCGCATAGTAAACCTTGCTACCTAACCATAAACGTTTTTTGAATGCAAAGCATGTGCCTTTTAACCGTTTAATCATAACCGGATATAATAAATGGTATATAACAATTAAAATTAACACGATTAAGGTGCTAAATTCCGATTCAATAGTAAATAAATAAATTTGATTGGTTAGAATTTTTTATCCATCATGTCATAAATAAAAATTTTAACCGGAAGTCACATGTTGGGGTCAATCAATCAATCTTTAGTGACAACCTCTATTAATGTAACTTTAATTTTATTTTCCATTCAGGATGTATTTCATGTTGATTAAATCTGTGGTTAATCAAGCACATCCCTCCCTTATATGACTCTATTTCATTGTTTCCTTGAAAGGTCACATAAGATATTTAATAATCTTAAAAAAATCATTTAAAAATAAAGCAAAGAAACGAAGAGTGTGATGTCCGTTACGATTTCCGCATGAAAACGGTTCGTTTTTAACTCCAGTTTTTAGTAAAAGTGGTCATGCTTTATAGTGTGTTTTTCTGTATGTTTGCGCATATATAGTGATGTCCAACATTTTGTTCTATCGAATGTATTTACGTTCTGAGTTCCGTGTTGTGATGTCCGCTACGATTTCCGCATAAAACGATGTTCGGTTCGTCTCCAGTTGTTTGTAGGAGGGCTCATGTCTTATTTACGTTATTTGTGTTTGTTTGTAAATAGTGGTGTCCAACACTTATCGTGTAGTGGTTTTTTTATTGTGCTTGTCATCGTCTTGTGTCTTGTGTATCCAATGTTGCCATTTTCTCTGGAGTGTCCATTCTTGATTGCCCATACATATTTCTCTAACTTCTATGCATCACCAATGTAATCAATTGTTTTGCTTACTTTGTAAATTTAGGACATGCAATCATAGATTACCTATTGAAATTGGTCAGTGGCAAGGTATTGAGAGACAAAATGGGATATGTAACATATGTGATAAAATGAGATTTGTGATGAATTCCATTATGTACTACAGTGCCCATCTCTTCACGACGATAGACGACGTCTATTGGATTCTACCTATTTGACTAGAGTTAATGTTTTAAAATTTGCTAATGTATTCCAATCTAGAAATAAAATTAAGCTAGGACACCTTTGTAAATTTATCAAAATTATTTTTTTCAAAAACACGTCCTCCTGGTTAGTCACCTCTCTCTCCTTCTTTGTTGTGTTTTTATTGTGTTACATCCATCCTCTTGTCATGTGCGTGCAAATATTGATATTGAATGTTTGTATTTATCTCTGTACCATTGTAATGCATTGGTTTATGAGAATAAAGAATCTTGATCTTGAATCTTGCTTACCAAATTTAATTTTGCTAGATTACTTTGTGTGATAAAAAAGAAGAAGTTTTTTTTTATTATTATTATTTCTGAATTGTGATTGGAAAAGGAACATTCTTAATTGCGTTCTTTGATTAATCAAATTTGAAAACCTTCTTGCGTTTTTTAATTTCCGACTAATGTTTCTAATATATCTAATAAACCATGTCAATGAGAGAAACACTTACTACAGTCCACTAACAGAGGTATCGAAGCAGTGTTAGTAATAAAAAGTCCACTAACAGAGGTATCGAAGCAGTGTTAGTAATAAAAAGTCCACTAACAGAGGTATCGAAGCAGTGTTGGTAATAAAAAGTCCACCAACAGAGGTATCGAAGCAGTGTCAGTAATAAAAAGTCCACTAACAGAGGAATCAAAGTAGTGTTAGTAATAAAAAGTCCACCAACAGAGGTATCGAAGCAGTGTCAGTAATAAAAAGTCCACCAACAGAGGTATCGAAGCAGTGTCAGTAATAAAACGTCCACTAACAGAGGTATCGAAGCAGTGTTAGTAATAAAAAGTCCACTAACAGAGGTATCGAAGCAGTGTCAGTAATAAAAAGTCCACTAACAGAGGTATCGAAGCAGTGTAAGTAATAAAAACGAGATATCTAATTGAAGTTGAACATATTTTATTGGTATAACTGACATATATAAACAGAACACAGGCAATTCTACAATGGGATTAAGAAACAAGCAAAAGTTGTTTTTAATCTGTTCCTAGGAAGAACATGCAAACATCACAAAGATATATATGCATAATGATTTAAATTTTATACTTGTACTATATTTTACATACATAAAAATATATGTAAGCATGTAGTTGAAAGCTGCACAATTTACTTTAAGATATTAAAACATATAGATCGAATAAGATAGAAACGGTAAAAATGTTATGTGAGCATGTCAGGAGGAAGTAAATATCTAATTTAGTGCGCACAACGCTTTTCAGGAATATCCTTCGTCATTCAGTTTATTTTGTATTTTTGTAGGTTTGTCAATCGCCGAGATATGTCGTAATGGATGGGTACGGTATACCAACTCTTGTTACTTGTTCAGTAAGACTCCAGTTGATTGGCCTGATGCACTGGTAATTGCTATAATATGACATAGTGCTTATACTTAGTATACATTTTTTGTAATTAGTAAAACAAATCCAACATTCTACTTCTACCAAATACAGACCGCCTTCAACTAGTTGAAGAATATGAAGATAACCGGGATGTCGAGTGGTCCCCAAGCCTCACACCACTTTCAAGGGTTCGCGTCAATGTTCAGGTTTCCAGATATCCACCAATAGCCGGGGCGTCACATTTTAATTCGTTTTATCCTGCACTGGTTCTATTTAACCAATCATTTCATTGACTGGATAAATTGTCGTTATATGCGGTCATTGACCAAAATATAGCTTTTCTGTTACCTGATTCATGTAGAGCGACGATAAGGAACAAAAACAGTATTGGCGCGGATGTGGTATAGGACATCATGGCAAATTATTAGAACGACTCTTATTTCGTTAGAGGCTCGCTTTTCGGGCGTGCGTGCGTGCGTGCGTTAGTGAGTGAGTGAGTGAGTGAGTGAGTGAGTGAGTGAGTGAGTGAGTGAGTGAGTGAGTGAGTGACACAAAATGAGCATTTTTTCAGCTATATCATGACGAATGAGTGTGCGATTGTTGCTTAACGCCAAATTTCAGTTATTTCAAAATGAGAACAAGTTACATTCGATGCGATGATATTCGCTTTGTACTAGCCTAACACGATTAGTTGAATTTACATATTGCAACCAATATTTGCCCTTTTCACTTAAACCTGGACCGTGGGTATAAATAGCTGTGGGTGGAGCAGACACTCAAATTGTTTAATATTTTGGCCACGGTTATCTCGAGGAGGAAAAATCAATGATACATAGTTTCACAGTTACTTTTGGAACAAAATATTTGACAGACAGGGTCACTGGTGTTCCTCCCTACGAAAGTTTCCGTCTTATTAAAAATGATATTCTTCATCAATCTAAAAACTACAAAACTCACTTCGAAAATTCAAGTTTCTGAGGTTTGTGACTTTTAGGTTACTTTGGTCATGTGACATACAGTTTCATAAATATGCTATTCATTTCAACTGGGATTTTTAGGGGAGTAGAAACAAATCCCAATTTTATAGCATTTGATTGGACCCGACCGGGGATCGAACCCACGATGTACCTCCCTCGAGGCGACCACAATTACATCACCTACATGTATGCGGTTATTTAAATATTGAATTTTAAGAGCATTTGTTTAAATTTTTTTTATTTTATTTACACGATTGTTTTTATTTGTTCTTATTTTTGCATACAGGCAATTTGTACAGCTTTTCATAGTCAACTTCTAGAGATTGAAACTCCTGAAGAAGATCACTATATCAAAGAAAGTTTGAAAAACATGCATTCCCACGGTATGATATTTAATGTAACAACAACCCATAGCTTGCCACATTTGTATATCAAGTACTTTTTTTTCTTCAAAATAAGTAATACGAAGAATTTGTGAAGGTACCAAAGGGGTAATCAGAATCCGTATATCGAAGAAGAAGAGTTTGAAGGTACCAAAGGGGTAATCAGAATCCGTATATCGAAGAAGAAGAGTTTGAAGGTACCAAAGGGGTAATCAGAATCCGTATATCGAAGAAGACCATTTATAAATATTTCAAGGGAGTACTATAAGTGTGTACATGGTTTAGATTTATGTAGTGTTTAACGCCACTTTCGACAATGTTTCAGTTATATCGTGACGGTCAGTTTTATTGGTGGATAAAACCAGAGTACCAGGAAAAACCCACCGACCTGTCGCAAGTCACTGACAATTTTATTGTTATCACATAATGTTGTATCAAGTACACCTCGCCACGAACGGGGTTCGAACTCACAACTTTAGTGGTGATAGGCATTGATTGCACAGGTAGTTTTAAATCCAACTACCGTACGATCACGACTACGATGGCTCCTATAGATATGTGGCTACATTTGTGGATTGTAAGAAATAAGAGTATGGATGGTAGCGCTACACTTATTACCTACCATACTTCCTGGTTTCAAAATCGTTTTTCAGTCGTNGGGTTCGAACTCACAACTTTAGTGGTGATAGGCATTGATTGCACAGGTAGTTTTAAATCCAACTACCGTACGATCACGACTACGATGGCTCCTATAGATATGTGGCTACATTTCTGGATTGCAAGAAATAAGAGTATGGATGGTAGCGCTACACTTATTACCTACCATACTTCCTGGTTTCAAAATCGTTTTTCAGTCGTTAGAAAATGTTGAAAGTAAATTCCCTAATCCCTCCATTTCCTCCTGCTAATTTCTCTTTATTGGATATATACGAGCATCTATACAGTATTATCACCCCGGGTTTTTTAGTGAGATTCCTGTTACTCGATATTTAGTTTTCTGTGTTTTGTTTTGTAGATCATTGCTTTTTCAATTGTTCATTGTATTGTCTCTCCATCGATTTACGTCTTCTGATTAAAAACTTCTCAACTTAGTGAAATGGTGAATGGAGAGAAATCCGTGTAAACTATACTGTGGATAAACTGGAAACTGTATATGCTGCAAGTCCCAATGTAGAGTATTTTTTTGTTTGTTAATTTAACCTCTATAAAAATGTCTATTCCAAAAAGTTTGTCCGTGTAAATTCCGTTTACACAGTCTTCATTGTACATTTTATTTTGTTTAATTATCTAGATATTACGATTTTGTATTAATGTAGCAAAATAAATTACATGGTTATATTGATACAGCCAAACCTGCCCATTGGGTCACCTATATTCAAAGGTCATATTTTTCTTGTCATGTCATAGAAATTTTCCTATGAATTAGGCCTTTTTTAAGAGGTCACTTGTCGTAAAAAACACTTTCTTTGTCCTAAAGGTGACCTCTTAATACAGGTTTGACTGTACTTTCAAAAGTCAAAAGTATTTCAGCACTAACATATTTTCCTAAATATTTTATATATAACCGCTTATTTTCAAAACATTCTTCCGAAGTCATTCCTTTTCCGATTTTCATGAAATGTTCAGCATAACATGCAGAAATAAATACTGTTTCTTCTTCTTGTATAATTTCCATATAATATTATTTCTACTTTCAATTAAAACATGATTTAAACAAGAAGTTTAGTTTTTCCCACCAAATCTTACTATATAATCATAGAATAATTATGACATCGAGAATTTACTTTTGTGTTTAAATCATAAATGCTTGTAAATAAAAGTTAAAAAATTTCATGAAATATGAAGAAAAATTCTAATTAATTCTGCTTTTAAAGGTGAAAATTTCAAAAGAATCGGATAAGGAATGACTTCATGCGAATGCTTTGAAAATAAGTGGTTTATATGAAATATATAGGGAAATATCTTAGTGTGAAAATACTTTTCATCCACGAATGTATTTTTCTTGTTCATTGTAGATTCTAGTCCGCCCAGTGGATACTGGACAGGTTTGAATGATATAGAAGTTCCTGATGATTTTAGATGGATCGCATCTGACAAACAATTAACTTATACAAGCTGGTACCCCGGCCAACCAGAGGGACATCCAACTCAGAACTGTGGAGTTCTATGGTCACATTTTCAGTTTGAGTGGGGCGATTATTTTTGCAAAGATAATACACTGTTCTTCATTTGTGAAAAAGTGTAGGTTTTTGACATATATTAATAAAATTAATTTAATATTTAGAAAAGGGTTTCTAGTTATATTTAATTACAAATTAATATATACAGTGAAACCTGTCTAAACTGAACCATGAATAAACACAAATCCTGTATAAACCAAACTTTAAATAAAATCCTAATGTAGAAAATCTTTGTTAATTTAATTTATATCAACCGAACACCTGTCTATTCCGAAACAAAGGTTGGTCCTAAGGAGGTTTGGTTTATACATGTTTCACTGTATAACGAAATTTTTCATCTAAACATATAATTTATATCAGTGGATGATTTCAAAAGCCAGAATAGTTTGAAGATACCAAAGGACAAATCAGAAGTAGTAAATCGAAGGACTGACAATACAATGATCACAAGAAATAGACAAAATGACAAAGCACTACACTGAAAAGTAAAGACAGAGAAACACCAACACCACTTAAGATTCACTTAAACTAGGGATGAACTCAGATGCTCAGAAAGGTTAAGTAGTTTCTGTTCCAATATTGGTAGCAGTCGTGTGACTCTTGTTAAATTTTAGATAATCTGTAATAATCAAAGAAAGAAGGACGGAATTGTGATACCGACGTCATCATGGCAAGTACTTCTTTGAATTTATAGTTTAAAGACAGAATTGAAATAACACTTAAAATTCACAACAGAACACAATATCAGTGAAATACACACTCACACACAATTTAGGGCTTTCTATTTATATGTCTGACATGAATTCCTGAATGTATTTGTTTTATTTCAGAATTGAAGATAGTGGTGGGAATATCCTTGGATAGTACTTTAAACAATAGAAGAATTATCTAAGTTTGTTGGAATGGCAATCATACCCAATTTTGCATAGTATAAATAAAATTTGGAGTATAAAACACAATATTTAGTCTTCAAAACTATATATCTCTTCTTATTAATTGTTATTATTATTATTATCCAGCGTCACATCACTTAGAACATTGGATGGCCTCCATATGCATCATGACTCAGTTACATTGCAATGTTATGGAATGTCCAAGTCGTAAAATTACTACGGATTTGTTATATTGTCATATTAACAATCAGGTCCTTTTTTCGTTCATGACGTTCATGATCGGGTTTGTAACATGAGTGTACTACTAATGGAGCAGAAACTGTCTACTTCCGGAGCACCCGAGTTCACATCGGTTTTTAGTGGGGGTTTTCTGCCTATAATTTTGTTGACCATTGTTTGTCTTTTTCGTTTGGCCATTGTTTGTCTTTTTCGTTTGGCCATTGTCTTGTCTGTCCATTTCTAATTACCCCTTTGCTACATTTTGTATCTTCAAACTTTTTTCTTCAACACTATTTCACTTATATCACGATGGTCAGTTCTATTGTTAGATGATGCCTCCAGATACTTGTCTTATTGTCCCCTCCATAAAGTAAATCCAGGTAATAACCATGAATTGCTTGCAGATCCCGACGTTGTTATTATAAATATATCATTTTACCTAAAATTAAGTATGGTCTTTCTTCTGTCACTCTTCCAGCAGATTTACTTTACAAATCTTAAAATCATTAGACAAATAAAAAATAATCTATAGGTTGTGATATGGGTGTATCATAACTAATAAATAATCAACCATGTGCTTGACTCGAGTATGGAAGTTCCGTGGTTCAAGCCCCAGTCAGGTCAAACCAAATACTATAAAATTGGTATGTGTTGCTTCTCTGCTCAGCACACAGCTTTAATGAGAAAGAGCAGACTGGTTGGTACACAACACAACCATGTACAGTTGTGCTCAGTAATTTTGGTACACAACACAACCATGTAGTTTGTGTTCAGTAATTTTGATACACAACACAACAATGTACAGTTTGTGCTCAGTAATTTTGGTACACAACACAACCATGTAGTTTGTGCTCAGTATTTTTGGTACACAACACAACCATGTAGTTTGTGCTCAGTAATTTTGGTATACAACACAACCATGTACAGTTGTGCTCAGTATTTTTGGTACACAACACAACCATGTACAGTTTGTGCTCAGTAATTGTGGTACACAACACAACCATGTAGTTTGTCCTCAGTAATTTTGGTACACAACACAACCATGTACAGTTTGTCCTCGCTAATTTTGGTACACAACACAGCCATGTACAGTGTGTGCTCAATAATTTCAATACTTCCCCATCGATTTTTTTCTGAACATACTTCAAACAACTAAGCCAAACAGAAACTTTTGCTCTTTTGCTACATTAAATTCAACCTCATCGGAGGTGTAATGGAGCATTAAGGAGAAAAGCAAAGACTGGTTGGCTCGGAATCAGGAAAATGTGTCAGAGTGGGGCGACATGTCTATCCGCCAACTGTTGTTTCAGTGAGCTAGCACTATAAAAATCCAACTAAGAGTGTTGGTCTAGCACATCATCTCATAGGAAATTAACTTGTACTCGCCATGATATAGTTGAAAAATTGCTGAGTTGGTGTTAAACAACAATCACTCACTCACCCTGCATTAATTTAAAATATTTGTCCTCTTTAGAAAGAGACACAAACAGAAACTTATGCTCTGTGACAGTTTTAATTAGAACTATCCATAAAAAGCTTCTCGTTAATTTTAAGAAAATCAAACAAGTTGTTGCTACATAAAATTAAAACATTTGTCCTCTATAAAAAGAGATACAAATTTTGTGTATAAGTTTTCAACTTTTAATCTACATATACACAGTTGTTAGTCTGTCTATAAAAGATTGTCTTTAAAACTTAAATTGATGTACTTTTCTGTCTCCAATCAGTCATAATTGTCTGCAATTATATAATTTTAGAGTATAATTTCTAAAACTGGCTGAAATTTCTTCAATACAGTATTTTTGGGTTAAAGTGGTTTTCAAATTGGAGGTACGATTGGCGTATCGTAGCAACCAAACAACAGGCATCTAAACTTCCGGTTTGTCAGCAGATCATTATTATCGTGATATTCAAGTAGATTTCGATGGCAGGTTCCCGACCTAAAGGAATATTTACAGCATAGAGGCATAACATGTCATTTGTATAGAAAACATGAATTAGTCAAGTTATGTGAACTTGCCCTAGAGAAAATAACGTCAATAAATGACTACGAACTTTCACAAATAAATAGTAGAACAATAACTGAGAACAGTGTAACACAGGTTGTGTGTGAGATCGGACAAGTGCCGATATAGTCGTCGGATTTAAAACTGTTGCCTAATATTGAACGGTGTGATATACTTATATATTTATTAAAAAAGTGTGATTGGAATGATGATCGCCTCAAGCTGTACAAAAAAGAATACGGATATGCTATAGTATTCATACTTCCCACGCTTCCTTCCATCTGATTTACACTGAGGAACACAGCATCAGTCCTTGGAAAGCTTGGGCCTTTCCATTTTTACCGTAAATGATGCGCATTTACATTCACGTCAGGCGTTGCTACCCAAACCAGAAGTAATGATGCCTGCAGTTTACGTCAAATCACGTGATCAATAAACGAAAAAACCGGAGTTTCTGCCGGAATGGAAATGACTAGAAAATATCGTATTGTTTTTTTATTTAAATATCAGTATTCCGCTTCACCCAGGATCAATACAACCTTTCTCGCTGATTTCAAACTTAGCAGTTTGTCCAATTTTCTGAAAAATAAAACAGAAATAATGAAAAATAATTGAGCTTATAAGTTTTTAATATATTTTATGTAAAAACATGATATCTTTAGTTTTGCATTACTTAACTTCATGCATGCTAGATGTATAATACACAAGGGGGTGGGGGGGCTTACTTATGTAACATTATCACGTCAAAACACAATATCCTAAGTATTGCATTCCTTGACTGATTTTGTCTGTTTATTGATTTATGAGTTTTGACTTTCCCTTTATAAGATTGCTCGGAGTTCGGTAATTTTGTTATTACCCTTATTCATGAATGATAGATGTATAATACACTAGGAGGGGCAAGGGTCACTTCCTATGATAAGGTATGTACAGACATGCCGCTTCAATGGGTCGACTTTAAGCTTTAAGAAATATGATTAGGTCGCATAGAGTCCACTTTAATATATCAATGTGTTGGGATTTTTAAGCTATGATATATAAATAGGTCATATTTCTACAAGCCCATGCAGCTTCTTCATTTTCAAGTCGAGCTCAAATTCTTCTATAATTATGTAATAATTCACCATCATAAGGTTCAAATTTGATATACTGATTATGTATTGAAAGTCTGCCCAATAATATTGCTTCCGCTTCCGCTTCTAATGTAAACATCGTCTGCTACAGCAACTAACATTTCGCCCCAATTGTTGCATTCCAAGACCTCCATACCTGGTACAGCATCGACATCAACAAAAAGTGTACATTTTTTCCATTTGTTTTATTAGTTATTGCTCTTGTTATTCTAAAATAGTTACCTCGTTGAAAAGAAGAATGCATTATCTTTCTTTTTATACCAAATTTACATAGAGAAACTAGTTTCACAATGTAGTCACATTAGGTACACAGACTTATATTGCGGCCCTGTACATGTGTATTGGGGGATTTAAGCAGGAACTGCTTATCCTTCCGGAGCACCTGAGTTCACCCCGATTTTTAATGGGGTTCGTGTTAATACTCGATCTTTAGTTTTATATGTATATGTTTTGTAGATCGTTGTTTGTCTTTTTGTCCTTTTTTCTTTTGGCCATTGTGTTGTCTGTTCTTCTTCGATATACGGATTCTGAGTTCCCCTTTGGTATTTTTAAGCTCTTCCTACATAGCATTATGCACGGAAACTAGGTATTTAATAGCGGAGTATCAGGGTTCTCGATTAGATAACCTGGAATCTCATGTGGAAATCACAATTTCCGATTGGAATATGTGGTTTTCCGTTTTAAAATGCAATGTTCAAGTTCAAATATGGTTTTCAGTACTGTTAACTAGATGGGTGAATTCGTGTTATAATAATAATTACTAAGGTTCCAGTCACAATTGTTTAGAATTTATCATTATATGAAAATACAAAAATGTACATGTTAATTGATATGATTAAAATACACCTGAATATATACCTTTTTATGTATCAATACACTAAACTTATGACCATATTTACCCCTATTGTTAACAATTAAATACATGTTTGTTTCAAGTTTGTGATGTTAGTCCCTAAAATTATAGGGAAGCAGTGTCATGGGACTAACATCACAACCTTGAAACAAGCATGCATTTAATTTTTAACCTGCAGAGTTAGATTGCTGTCAAATTATAATATTATGTATATATGAACCATCTACACACGCTTAGACACATGTCTTATGTCTATCTCTTGATTTTCCTTACGAGACAAGATAACACGTCGACTATTGAAGCTAAATATTTTTATATAGCGAATGTGGTCGAGTGGTGGAGGACACTGGACATAAGGCTAAGCGATTGGTGCTGCAGTGTATCAATGGTGTGAGTTCAAATCCCGTCGAGGGAAGAACAAAAATTTTTCAGCTCAAGGATCTATTTCTAACACTGTTTGGTTTAATTTTCAGACGTATATATATATAGGCAAACCTTCTTTAGTGACCCCCTCCCAGAGGGTGTGCCGGGGATAGAATAGGCACTAGGTTTATCCGTCCTAGCGGCACTAGTCCTCTAAAAGGGGTCAACCCCTCGGGAACCCCGGGGTATAGAAATGGGACCAAGAGCTTCTTCGGCTTGAAGGGGCGTCCGTCGGTTGTGCGGGAAGTATAAATTGACAACCAACCCGTCCTTCGGATGAGACGTAAATAAAACCGAGGTCCCGTGTTGAGAGATTGCCACCCTCTTCGCACGTTAAAGAACCCAGTGTAACAACTCATTATGAGCACTATGCTCATGATGAGTGGTTCATAGGAGACCTGTTGTACTGACAAAATTCTCCATCC
>MJUT01009415.1:122979-153603 GCA_002080005.1 Gigantidas platifrons | reverse complement strand
AAATAGGTCAAAATCTAATAGAAGAATACTACACTGTCGGAAATAGTTCAAAATCTAATAGAAAAATACCACACTGTCGGAATAGTTCAAAATCTAATAGAAAAAAACCACACTGTCGCAATAGTTCCAAATCTAATAGAAAAATACCACACTGTCGGAAATAGTTCAAAATCCAACAGAAAAATACCACACTGTCGAAAATAGTTCAAAATCCAACAGACAAATACCACACTGTCGGAAATAGTTCAAAATATAATAGAAAAATACCACACTGTCGGAAATTGTTCAAATTATAATAGAAAAATACCACACTGTCGGAAATAGTTCAAAATCTAATAGAAAATACCACACTGTCGGAAATTGTTCAAATTATAATAGAAAAATACAACACTGTCGGAAATAGTTCAAATTATAATAGAAAAATACCACACTGTCGGAAATAGTTCAAATTATAATAGCAAAATACCACACTGTCGGAAATACTTAAAATTATAATGGAAAAATACCACACTGTCGGCAATAGTTCAAATTATAATAGAAAAATACCACACTGTCGGAAATAGTTCAAACTCTAATAGAAAAATCGTAGGAATAGACAAAGGCGACACCCTTAACACACAAATATATGACCGCTCAATTGAACCGTAGTATACAAATACATGACTGCTCACTTGAACCTTAGTATACAAATACATGATTGTTCACTTGAACCGTAGTATACAAATACATCACCTCTCACTTGAACCGTAGTATACAAAAACATAACTGCTCACTTGAACCGTAGTATACAAATGCATGACCGCTCACTTGAACGTATCATACAAATATATGACCTCTCACTTGAACCGTAGTATACAAATAGATGACATCTCACTTGAACCTTAGTATGCAAATACATGACTGATCACTTGAACCGTAGTATACAAATACATGACTGATCACCTGAACCGTAGTATAGAAATACATGACTGATCACTTCAACCGTACTATGCAAATACATGACTGATCACTTGAACGGTACTATGCAAATACATAACTGCTCACTTGAACCGTAATATACATATGCTTGGTAGTTTGGAACATGTAGTAGCTATAAAGATTGTTTCTATTGGAACATGTGGTAACTATAAAGACTGTTTCTAATGGAACATGTAGTAGCTATAAAGACTGTTTCTATTGGTCAAAGTAAAGTACTATCATCAAGTATTTACCTAAGTATTACAGAAGGATAATGATTATGGGTTTTTAACACTGATTTGGCAATATTTGTACGATCAACAACAAGCACTTTTACATAGAAAAGGAAGTATTTCTAATTATTCAAGAATCTTCCCACCAAAAAAAATATGTTAAGAATAGTTCGAAGATACCAAGGGGTAATCAGAAGTGATACATCGAAGGATAGACAACACAATGGCCAGAAGACGAAAAAATATCTACAAAACATTGCACAGAAAACTATAGATCGAGCAACACGAACCCCACTAAAATCCGGGATGAAGTCAGGTGCTCCCAAAGGGTAAGCAGTTCATACTCCGCATGTGGTATCCGTCGTGTTACTCTTTTTACAATCCCAGTGATAAGTCGTAAATGAGGAAAGATTCGGATTATGACTACAATAAATGGTACATATCCATGGTCATTTCTGACAGAGATATCGTGTAACCAGATGATGGTAGCGACCGTAATAGGCCATGGACTGAGGTAGCCTACCGTGCACCCCCCCCTCCCCCACCTTCGAACCCCACTACTTTTTTTTGGTCCTTTGTTATGTCCTTTTGAAGAAAAAACATGTTAACATTGAATATTTTGGGATGAACTTACATTTTTGAGCCCTTTTTAACATCCTTTCGACAATTTTGCCGGATTTTCAGATTTTTTCATTCTTCACTGTTGCTGAGGTCTTGTAGCTTATGAACAACTATTAGCATATACAAACTGGGGTTTGGTGGATAGCTGATTATATTATCGTTCAAATGAATACAAGTTATTAATATTTTATGAAGTTCCGTAATCGTATGAGGCAAAAAATATATCCCTAACACTGATAAAATTGCGTAAAAACGAGATTTTTCGCCTTTTGTTTTCAATAGACAAAATATTACACAACTTTGATGACATATTTATAATGAATTTATTAAAACTATTGCATTTATGGAAAATTAAACCCATTATATCATAAAAAAACATGCTTTGTAGTGTAGATTGCAGAAAAATGGAATATTATAATTCTTGCCGATTTTAGCTCTATTCAGCCCAAAGCGTGTAATATCTTTTTCATAATATAAATTGACAACCAAATTATACATCTGTCGTGTGAAATTATGCCATGGAGACATCTTAAGATAAAATTTGTTCTAGTACCACCCTGTATAGGACTTCTAGCGACAAAATATTACCCCTTACCCTGCCGAAAATCGCATATTTTCTCATCAGTATTAGTATATCAATATGGCATCAATTGAAACTTATGGTATTAACTTTCAATTGAATACAAGATATATACACTTTGTGGCTACTAAATTTTGACAGATGTGAAAAACCTACCCCTCCCCCTTACTGAAATGACAAAAAAGACATTTTTTCCCTTAAAAGTTTAGATAAAAAAATAATTTCGTACTAAACTATGATCTTTTTTATACTAAACCAAACAAATATATCACATTTAATAAATCAAGTACTAGTAATCCTTTATGAAGTGATTTTTGTAGCCAAAATACTTGAAAAATGGGATATTTTCAATTTTGCAGATTTTCACAGGATTCTGCTTATATCTTAATTTTACCAATAAAATAAAGGATACCATATCATAATGATGGTTGATTTTTGTATCTGGGTACTATAAAAATGTAAAAAGGGAATAATTATGTTCCTTCTACCTACTGATGAACAAATAAATAGCAAAATATTAGCCCTACCCCTCTAAAAAAACACGTAAAATTTGATGAAAGTCGGTTTATTTCCTTAGAAACATGGTCGGGCAGGGTGAAATATTTATTTGCCCTGTAAGATCTTTCAATTCTTTATTTAAACAAATCATATGAACATCATCCAAGAGGATTTAAATCCTACCAATGTCGGAAAACATGAAAAATGGGTAATTTCTGATTTTCAGAATTTCTACAGAATATTCCTTATTGGCCAGGTTAAGCTGCTTTATGGGAATTTTTGTCCAATCAATATAGTTTGATCAGAAAGCGATGAAAGTGATGATGAATTCGACGATGTTTTATACTCGTTGATTGATGGTGAAGAGGAAGACTAGTGAGAATTGTTTCGCCAATTTTCAATACTGTTTGGCCGTTTGCAATGCTCATTGTTCAGGTCATTTGTTGAAGAATGAAACTGAAATATGAAAATATTGAGTATATCATGAATATGTCCCAGTTTCCAAGTAGAGGAAGGGGTGGAATTTGGCTAAAATGGGCATCATAATATGCATATATGAGGGTTAATGGTTTTTAAAATAAATCCTAATACATTCAGCATTCAGATAAAACTATATTGATTGGACAAAAATTCCCATAAAGCAGCTTAACCTGGCCAATAAGGAATATTCTGTAGAAATTCTGAAAATCAGAAATTACCCATTTTTCATGTTTTCCGACATTGGTAGAATTTAAACCCTCTTAGATGATGTTCATATGATTTGTTTAAATAAAGAATTGAAAGATCTTACAGGGAAATAAAAATTTCACCCTGCCCGACCATGTTTCTAAGGAAATAAACCGACTTTCATCAAAATTTACGTGTTTTTTAGAGGGGTAGGGCTAATATTTTGCTATTTATTTGTTAATCAGTAGATAGAAGAAAAATAATTATGCCCTTTTTACATTGTTATAGTACCCATATACAAAAATCAACCGTCATTATGATGCGGTATCCTTTATTTTATTAGTAAAATTAAGATATAAGCAGAATCCTGTGAAAATCTGCAAAATTGAAAATATCCCATTTTTCAAGTATTTTGGCCACAAAAATCACTTCATAAAGGATTACTAGTGCTCGATTTATTAAATGTGATATATTTGTTTGGTTTAGTATTAAAAAGATCATAGTTTAGTACGAAATATTTTTTTATCTAAACTTTTAAGGGAAAAAATGTATTTTTTTGTCATTTCAGTAAGGGGGAGGGGTAGGTTTTTCACATCTGTCAAAATTTGGTAGCCACAAAGTGTATATATCTTGTATTCAATTGAAAGTTAATACCATAAGCTTTCAATTGATACCATATTGATATACTTTCAAGAATGTTTAGTATGCATTTAATGCTCGGAAAGACAAAAATTGAAAAAAATCAAAAATCCTCAAAAAGCTGCGACAGGGTGTAAATATTAGCATCAAACGGCAAGTTCGTCCCAAAATTTTCAATATTAACTTGTTTTTTCTTCAAGAGAATATATAGGAGGACTTAAAACAATATGTTAACATGGAAGGTGGGTGTGTACGGGGGGTTATGCTAGCCCACAGACTAATACTGATGAGAAAATATGCGATTTTCGGCAGGGTAAGGGGTAATATTTTGTCGCTAGAAGTCCTATACAGGGTGGTACTAGAACAAATTTTATCTTAAAATGTCTCCATGACATAATTTCACACGACAGATGTATAATTTGGTTGTCAATTTATATTATGAAAAAGATATTACACGCTTTGGGCTGAATAGAGCTAAAATCGGCAAAAATTATAATATTCCATTTTTCTGCAATCTACACTACAAAACATGTTTTTTTATGATATAATGGGTTTAATTTTCCATAAATGCAATAGTTTTAATAAATTCATTATAAATATATCATCAAAGTTGTGTAATATTTTGTCTATTGAAAACAAAAGGCGAAAAATCTCGTTTTTACGCAATTTTATCAGGGGTAGGGATATATTTTTTGCCTCCTACGATTACTCAACTTCATAAAATATTAATAACTTGTATTCATTTGAACGATAATATCATCAGCTATCCACCAAACCCCAGTTTGTATATTCTAATTGTTGTTCATAAGCTACAAGACCTCAGCAACAGTGAAGAATGAAAAAATCTGAAAATCCGGCAAAATTGTCGAAAGGATGTAAAAAAGGGCTCAAAAATGTAAGTTCATCCCAAAATATTCAATGTTAACATGTTTTTTTTTTTCAAGAGGATATATAGGAGGACTTAAAAAAATATGTTAACATGGAAGGTGGGGGGTGCACGGGGGTTATGCTAGCCCACGGCCTATAAAACTTTCGAAATGATGACTTCAACTTAACCAATAAGAAAACTTTATTAAGGAATTCATTAAAGGAACCACAAGCTGTGGCATATTAGATTAACTGCGAGACATATACTCCATGTGCAGGTGCTGCTAGAATGTTGCTAAACATAAATGGAAAGTTCGCAATGGGGAAATTGAAATGATCTCTTTTGAGGTAAAGTTTCGTTCTTAACCGGTCATTACTGCTAATTTCGAGGTGTAGGTCAAGGTATGAAAATGACATAGCTTGTTAATTGTGTCTGTAGATACGACTAAATATGCATTAAATACATTGGATTATTATTGTTTGTACATTAAGGTATTGTTAAAGTGACCTCTAATTTTGCAAACTCAATATTGTTTGTATGATTGATTCTATTTATATCTTACAACGAGTTTGTCCAATATAAAAGTGAACAAATAGTTCAAATAATATTACATGATATAAATTTAAGTAGACATTCAGTTGCTGATCCAAGATGTTTTAAAAAAAAAGGTGATATAGGCTATAATTCGTACAATAAACCATAATACCAATGTCTACTATCACCTACGTTATGAGAGGATTCCAGCACATTACGTAATACAATTAGTCAATCATTTGCAGCAGGTCAGAGGTTTTTATCCGGGAAGCCCGGTTTCCTCCAACAGTAGGCGATATACCTGAAATATTGTTTTACAGGGTCGTTAAGCACCAAATGATAAAAAAACACTCCCATACCTTTATGAGTAGTTTCGTTCAGCAATTGTACTCTATTGTCCAGTATTCTGACAGCATTTTCCAGCTCCATGATTCTATCATCTTGTGTTTTTTCAGTGATGTTAGATATATATTTAGAACTAACTGACATTAACGTTATTGTCAACATCCAAAATATATACAAAATGTGTGTCTTAGACATCCTTCTATAAGCTATCCTTTGTATTTTATAAATTGCAACAAGTGAGCTAACGAGATATCGTGACGAGATTGGCATAGAAACGTGAGTTTGGCATATGATGAGATAGTCATGATTTTGACTTTAGAAATGAACCATATGGACTAGTTTTTTCTTTCTTTCGTTTTTGTTTTGTTTTGCCATTTCATTTCTTGATTGATATACTAGTCAACAAAAGAAACGATACAAAGATTTTTTAATATATTTTTATGTTAAAACTAAAACAATTTTTTATTATCTTTCACGTGAATGATTGCGTTAAACGTGTTTATCATCACAAAACAAAAATTTCCGTCCCATGATCGAGTTTGCGATGATCGAATTGGGCATTTAAATTACCTGCGGTCATTAATTGTGCTGTAAACAAAGGTAAACATTTTGTCATTCTGAAAATTAGAATTTTCACAAGAACGTCGATGCCACGGCTCCGTCAAAATAACCGTGAGCGAGCGGTGGGTATGGTTCAGACTGGAATCATTCACCAGGCCGTTGTTGACCACTTTGATGTGTCTAGAATAACCATTTCAAGGTTAATGATTCATCTTCGACAAACAGGTAGGACGAATGACAGACCCCGTAAAGGCAGGCCGCTTTTGACCTCACAACCTCAAGACAGACATTTACGCCTCATTCACATCCGGAACAGTATGATAACGGCTAAGGACACTGCCCGTAGAACATCTGGCCTAGCAAATGTCCGAATTTCAAGTAGACTGTTCGCAGAAGACTACCTAAGCTGGACTCCGAGCTAGGCGTCTGGTGATAGAACGAATCCTTACACAACGCCATAGGACCGCGAAACTAACCTGGGCTCGTGTGCACCGTCGTTGAAAGCTTCACACCTGGCAACACATCCTTTTTAGTGATGAATCCAGATTTTTACTTCGTTTTTGCGATGGACGTTATCGTGTGTACGGCAGTCGTGGGGAACGTGTTACAGACCAGTGTGTGTATGAGTTCGTCCGTTTTGGAACCGTAAGTGTTAAAGTCTGTGCTGGAATTTGTCATGATGGTCACACTCAGCTCAAAATTGTTCAAGGAACATTGAATGCCGTAAATACGATACAATATTCTTGATCCTATCATTCTGCCATTTCTGCAACAGCTAAACTTTGATCACATCTTTCAACATGACAATGCAAGATGTCACGAGACTCGTGTTTGTCAAGACTTTCTGAACCGGAATCAGATCCGTGTTCCTCCTTGGCCGACATTATCACCGGATCTGTTACCAATTGAATATGTATGTGATGAACTCAGTAGACGTGTTCATCACCTTCAAAATCCACCGGAAACACTACAGGAGTTGCGTGACGCACTTGTGCACGAGTGGAACAACATCCCACAAGCCTTTATCCTACGATTGATTGTTATAAACATATTTATTGGTATAACTGACATATAAACTGAACAATAGCAATTCTATAATAGGATTCAGAAACAAGCAAATGTTTTTTTAAATCTGTTTCTTATGAAAAACAAACAAATATCACAAACAAATATATATGCATGCTGATTTAAATTTTAAACTTGTGAGAATTATTTATACAAAGAGGAAGAAAAAAAATGTATGTAAGCATGTAGTTGAAAACTACACAATTTACTTGAAAATAATAATACAAAGAGATTGAATAAGATTGAAAAGGTGAAACATATTATTTGAGCATGTCAGTGTGTAAATCTTTTACTTCTTATGATAAAGGTTTGGACTGATTTAAATACTGCCTTGTTTTCTTCATCATTTAGATTAACTGAGCCAAAAATAAGTAGATTCAGTGAAATTGTTTCGGGAATGTCCAAAAGTGAGAAGAAAAGTTGTTGTCAAGATTTTCTGAACCAGAATCAGATCCGTGTTCCTCCATGGCCGGTATTATCACCGGATCTGTTACCAATTGAATATGTATGTGATGAACTCGGTAGACGTGTTCATCACCTTCAAAATCCACCGGAAACACTACAGGATTTGCGTGACGCACTTGTGCACGAGTGGAACAACATCCCACAAGCCTTTATCCTACGATTGATTGGTTCTATGCGTCAGAGATCCGAAGCTGTCGTTGCTGCAAGAAGTTGTCACACACGTTACTGAACTCCACAAACCTCCATACTGCATGACAATTTCTATCTGTCCATGATTTGTTCTGATAATGATGTTGAGAAATTTTGTTGATATTGCCTTATTTGTTATGGCCATATGAATCTAAATCATACGATTTTTTTCGATTGTTTTACTCTATGTAAAAAAATATCGAGCATGGAGCTCTTGTATCGTTTCTTTTGTTGACTAGTATATCTAATAGCAATCAGCCCTGGAAATTTAACCACGTAAATTTTGCATATTTTGATGAGATATTTTGATTTCAGAAATGAACCATGGACGCAATGTGTTTCCATTTCGTTTCTTGATTTATATAATACAATCGGCCCTGGAAATTTAACTACGTCTTACGAAACAACGGTAATTAACCATGACTTCAAAGATGAAAACATGTTTACTTTAGTTATATTCAAACGCCATACAGTACGTTTGTTATAACTTGCATGACATCATGGCATTTGAAGATGATAAAAATAAGAAAAGTCGGTAGGATTGTGAAGGAGCGGCAGTGTTATTGCATGCAAACAAATTCATTTATCAGTTTTTTGTTAACTGATAAAATGTCTAAATGTAATAATCCAACAAGAGACCACCCCAGTCAGGGATGCCCTTGAATCACTTTTCGTTAAAAGAAGAGAAGTTATTGTACTGTCTGCCAATAAAAATTCGGTGAGTAATTACTATTTCTCTGGGTGTCATTGGGAACGGCAGACTTGTCAAGCACAGTATAATATTAAATGATAACGTATTTTTTTCCTAATTGGTGTGAGGGTTAGCGTGCACGAGTTCGAATTTGGTAGATCGTTGCGCTCAAGTAAGCGTACAGCTTAATACAGTAAGGGCAAAGACTAGTCCTGAATCAAGATAATGTGTCCGAGTGTACCGACATGTCTATCCGTAGACTGTTGTTTCAGTGAGCTAGCACTATAAAGATCATCTTAAGCATAATGGTATAAAGCAAAGCGGATATCATCATTCTGTTGAATGTAACTTGTTCTCGCCATGATATAGCTGTAAAATTTCTCATTTGGCGTTAAACAACAACCACCCCCACTACAGGGGAGGATCCAGGATTTCAAGTTAGGGGGCGCACTTAAAAAAAATCGCGTGAAAAATCACGATTTTACGCCAAAAAAATCATATTTTTTCCAATTTTAGGGGGGATCGCGCCGGGTGCGGCCCCCTTGAATCCGCCCCTGCACTAACTAGTATTCCTAATTAAGATGCTCTAACGAAACATCTACCATTTGTCATATTTATTATGTGATGATCTTATGCTATACTGAACAGACAAAAACAGCTGGGTGTCAAATATCAACTGCGAAATTGGGCAGGAGTTAACACTTAGGGTCTAAGTAATAGATATTGCCCGGTCCTTTAACTGACTTAAGTGTCGGGTGATATTCTGCACCTCAAGGCCACAGCAGTGTGTCAAATGTCAACTTCGATATTTTGTGGTTTGATCTTTTAATATATCCTTTAAAATTCACAACGGAAAAGTTCTTGAGCACTTTGGGTTTAAGTGAAAGGTATGGACCAGGCCTTTAGCTGATTCGGCACATCATGCCCGCAGTAGGGTGTCAAATTTCAAATTTTATATTAGAGTTGGGATCAATATAAATATCCTGTAAATTCCAACGGCAGAGTTCTTGATCACTAAGGGCTTAAGTAAAATGTACTGTCCGGGTTTGTAAGTGACTTAAGTGCCTGGGTGGAATTCTGCACCTCAAACCCACAGCAGGGTGTCAAATTCCAACTTGGATATTGGGTTTGGGCTCTATAAATATCTCCTGTAATATTCCCAACAGCAACGTTATTGTCCACGAAGGGTCTAGGTCAAAGGTATTGCATGGGTCTTTAACTGACTTATGTGCCTTGGTGGGATTCCACACCGGAAATCCACAACAGGGTATAAAATATGAACTTGATATATGGGTTGGACTCTATAAATATCTTCTGTAATATGACCAACAGCAACGTTATTGTCCGTATATCGAAGAATAGACAACACAATGACCAACAGAAAAAGTACAAAAGGAAAAACAACGATCTACAAAACATACACATAAAACTAAAGATCGTAACCTATATATAATTGTTGACTTTCTTTTCGGTGATTCATCTTTTTAACTTATTAATTCTAGAGTTAATCTGTATTATCGTTTCACAATCATCATATGTTTTTTTTCAAAATATGTTTTACCTCAAAACGAATTGTCCAAGGCGTTGGTAATTCTCTTTACATTCAAAATGTTGACGTAATACAATATAACAAAAATAGTATCATCGCTTATCTCAAGAACTAATTTTATGAGATTTTATTTAATTTTGGATTGTAAAGGTAGCGAAAAACGCCTAATGTTAATGGCTTTACTTCTGAATCCACAACACTTTACCCTCACAGTTTTAAGGCGGTAAAGACATCAATTATTCCGTGGTGTTCAAGTTTATAACATATAGACAATTTGCAAATTCCTAAAATTACACGATATTGGCGTTTTTAAATTGAGTTATCCCCCGTTCAACACAAGAACAACTGATAGGACTAATAATTCGATTACAATTTTCTACAATTTATAGATATTTGAACCTTGTAAGCAATCTGAGGATAATTGTATAGCAAGTTGTTGCAAATAATTAAAGTTTATACAAAGTATGAAAACTATTTGTAATATTTTATATCAGAGGATAATTTTATAGCATTTAAGACATTCGCAAGTTCATACAAACAATTACAGTTTATACAAAGTATGGAAAAATGCATGAGATGGACACGTTTGTCAATATTAAAGGTTGACTTGGTTGGTTTCTGGTGCTTAACGCCACTTTCAATAATATTCCAGTTATATCGTTTCTGTCCATATTAACCATATGTCCGGTGAAAACTTGAAAAAAGTCTAATTTTAGAATCAAATCCGAAATATACAAATGCTCTCTTATAGACCAAATCATTACCTCAATCAGAGCATTATTTTGGATTTAATGAGAATGGAGTCAACTGTAGTGTATTTAAAGTATGGGTTGCGATAAGGTCCTAAATCGGCCCAAGGAGAGGGTGTAAAATTATGTTTTACAGAACTATATCTTTATTACTATTTTTCGAAAGGCCGATGTTATAAGTTTTTGAAACACGAATTTTTTTTTATATAATATTGATGTACAACTCAGAAATATGTTGACATTTTACACCACTATTGGTCTGCATTACCATTAGACCTATGGTAAAATGTAATCAACTGACCCCTTTTAGCATATTTTTTTACTATGCCTTGCACGCGGAACCAGCTTGACATTAATACAATACGTCATGTACTTAATGAGAAGGGTACATGCAAAATATCTATCTGGTTCCGCGTGCAAGGCATATTAAAAAATTAGAAAAACCGCAAGTTTTAATGAGTTGTGATAAGATGCTAAGATGGCCCAAAAGGAGACTGATTTTTTTTTCTCCAGTAAACTGTGCGGCATCATTATATTTCTAAAGCCTATTCAGTTTAGTCTTCAGAATATATAATGATAATTTGGTTCTCTGGCTTGTGATTGAGAACAAACTTGGTTTTTGACCTCCCTACTCTATGTGATTAGCATTGCGCCTATGGGAATATGTCCAGCAAAGGCATTGTTCTGACTGAATTTTCACTATGGCTTGCATTCGGAACACGCTTAATAATTATATCATAAATCAATTATATCATAGGTAGTATTCATGCAAAAAATCTATATGGTTCCACGTACAAGGCATATTGAACATTAGAAAAAATGGTATATTTTGTGGGTAAAATGCGTAATTGCTTTAATATAGAATTTGTACATTATGCATGTCTATGTATGTATGTACATACTTTACGAATAACATTATGACTGCACTACCTTACTCTTGTGATAAACACAATTTCTATATTGTTTGGCAGATTGCCAAAAGATTGTATTGCTGCACCCATTGTAAACAGTATTGTACACACAAGCAAAATGAAACAAGGCCACACGGCCTGCGCATGCGTGGTTTGAACTTTTTAATACATTATAATAAAGTAGAGGTATATGCCTTAATATTTGGGCATATTTTATTTAACTCCACGTTGGGCCGAAAAACGGTCTTATCGCAATTGCTCGCTAACTAAGCTCAGTATAATCAGTCATTGATGGCGACAAAGCTTGAAATACAATACAGTTATCTTAATAGCTTCCATGTATTGTTGGTATGTTCTTTTTATATGCTAATGAGACCAGAAAACAATACACTACTGGTATACATTTTTTCTAAACATTCCACATCTTCTTTCAATTACATTTGACATTAATGTATAATATACAAATATAAATTTAGTTTTCAGTGAGAAAAGACGTAATTACCACGAAAACACAGATTATTGGAATAAAAGAAATTAATGTGTCATTAATAAAATGCCTAACTGTTTGATAAACTACATCTTGGGAGATGGCATTCCAATGGGTATAAACTGTGCACCCCTACTTGTTTACTTGTTTCCATACCGGTTTCGAAATGTTGATGATGGTTTCGTATTTAAAAAGTCTAGCGATAATAATCATTTACAATTAATATATACCCAAGTTTACTTGAAATTAAGCATACTACTGATACAGAAAGATTCGTCTTGTATATACGAATGGAAAATTGAGAATCTTTTTTGATAACATTCTGACTTCAATTTATCAAGGTGTACTCGAAACAACATTATGTGATAAAGTTTGTCAGTGATTTGCGACAGGTATCCCTGTTTACTCCAACAATAAAACTGACCGCCAAGATTCCAATGGCTCAACCTACAACGCGTCCCGGGGTGGTGAATAGTGGTGCCCTATCTACGAGGTATCATCATGTTACGGAGAGGCTGAACAGTGTCCATAATGGGTAACATGTCGAAAAAAGAATAAACGCATTGTAGCCTCTGCAATGGCGGTGTCAAATATCGAGCAGGTTCTTTGTGACGTTCGTCTTCCTCGATCATTAGTCTTCTGTGTTGTGTTTTGCATCGATGTTTGTTCTTTTTCTGTTGGGCACTGTATTGTCTGTCCTCCAATTTTACCCACTTTGTATCTCCAAGCATTTTTTCTTCGTTACTAACCAACTCTCTATACGTTACAGTTGTAGTCTATCATGGTTGTACCGTTAAGCCACCCCCTTCCCTCTCTATATACGTTACTAACCACCTCTCCATACGCTACAGGTGCAGTCTTTCATCGTTGTACCGGTTAGCCACCCCTTTCCCTCTCTATATACGTTACTAACCACCTCTCCATACGTTACAGTTGCAGTCTATCATCGTTGTACCGGTAAGCCACCCCATCCCTCTCTATATACGTTACTGACCACTAACACTCCAGCGAGAACCAAAGTACGCCACCATATAACAGGAATCAAATCTATTAGAAAGACAATATCAACAATAAAAACATCATGGTATTGAAAACTCTTACAAATTTAGTTGTAATATGAATGCATTTATTTCCTTTGATCTTTTTTATAGTTTATATATCAGAATGTAAGCAATAGCTAAGAATTATGAAATAATACATGCAGATACGAGATGTTACACACTAAGTCTGGACTGTAGTTTTATTACTCTCAGAGAGCCGTGCAATAATCAGCAACCTAGATTGGTGTGATATTTCATGGCTTCATATTACGAATCATTTATACTACGGTTTCGATTGTTTAACCGGAGTATAATTATTACTTAAATATACTTTGATATGTTAGGGTTGACATTTTACTCATGCGCCGAAAACACTTGTATCACCAGATCATTTGATGCTAAGGGAGTGGGGCATGAAACTAGTTTAACCCCTCAACGTCTTATTGAAGTGCCTGTCTCAGACCAGGAAAGTGAGAGGTCATGTATTTTTGTATCAGGAGTATCGATTTTGCTTCTTTCTATGATTTTTCTATAGGATTTAAGAATTATTCCGTCAGTTAATTTTTGGTTTCAATTTTATTAATAGATCATCAAATACATGACATAATACTACAAATAGATTTAATGTTAAAATGAAACTTTCACAATACATCTTTATCAATTAAACTTTTTCTTCATTCAGCAAATGTTTTTATCTGTCGAATTCATTAACCGTGCACTATAATGCCCATGAAGGACGACTGTGGACCTTCCGAATGAGTATAGAAAACGTGTTTAGATCCAAATGCAGTCGTTCTAATCCAGGCATGTTTATCCTTGTCCATTCTACACACTGCCGTCATTGATCCACAGTCATAGTTACCACTGGCCTCTTGTTCTCCTGCCCTTGAAATCATTGTATTGTCCACCATCAGTTCTGTCATTACATAATTAGCATTAACGGTGCAGACCGTCCAGGCAAATAAATAAATCCCTGTCTTTGGGGCTACGAATATTCCATCAATATTGTTATAATGATCTCCAATGTTCATAACTACTCTTTCAAAAACCAATATGGACTTTTTCTCAAGAGTAAGAAAATATGTTTCATCTCTAGTTGTAGCATAAAACATGACTGGTTCAGAATTAGACAAATCTGCAAAATAAAACTTTCATTTCAATACATGAATGAATTGATGAAAACAACCAGTGTAATTCTCGTAATTCTCTCCTATTTGGGGGAGGGTGTTGAACTGGGAAGACGATATCCAGGAAACAAAATCATGATTGTATCTATTGACTAGCTATGAATGTGAATCTGCTCTTGTGGGCCGTTAACAATTATGATGCAAAAATAACAATTTTAACCTTCTCTACATTTAATATTAATTGATCGTGAAGATCACAAATGCTTACGAAATGGATGTTCACTACTATCTTTAACTATCACAGGGACTCGGGGATATGATGCCCTTCCTTTTTCCTATATGGCTGCAAAGCAAGTAAATTTATATATACGAATGATCAAAGGAAGAAAATCTTACCACATGTCAATTTTTTATGTCTTTCATTGTTAAAATATAGATGGAATTTTCCATGCGGACCCTCTGAAAAATCGAGTCAAAATCCATTAAATATTTATCTTTTTTTAAACCAACAGTTTGATACAGAGAGGGACATTTTATGAGAAAGATATATCATATTACTGTACATATAAACTAAACATAATAACTGATAAAATGACAAACAAAAACAAAAATACCACAAAATATATAAAAGAAAAATACCACACTGTCGAAAATAGTTCAAAATCTAATAGAAAAATACGACATTGTCGGAAATAGTTCAAAATCTAAAAGAAAAATTCCACACTGTCGGAATAGTTCAAAATATAATAGAAAAATACGACATTGTCGGAAATAGTTCAAAATCTAAAAGAAAAATCCCACACTGTCGGAATAGTTCAAAATCTAATAGAAAAATACGACATTGTCGGAAATAGTTCAAAATCTAATAGAAAAATACCACACTGTCGGAAATAGTTCAAAATCTAATAGAAAAATACCACACTGTCGGAATGGTTCAAAATCTAATAGAAAAATACGACATTGTCGGAAATAGTTCAAAATCGAATAGAAAAATACCACACTGTCGGAAATAGTTCTAAATCTAAAAGAAACATTCCACACTGTCGGAATAGTTCAAAATCTAATAGAAAAATACGACATTGTCGGAAATAGTTCAAAATCGAATAGAAAAATACCACACTGTCGGAATGGTTCAAAATGTAATAGAAAAATACGACATTGTCGGAAATAGTTCAAAATCGAATAGAAAAATACCACACTCTCGGAAATAGTTCAAAATATAAAAGAAACATTCCACACTGTCGGAATAGTTCAAAATCTAATAGAAAAATACGACATTGTCGGAAATAGTTCAAAATCGAATAGAAAAATACCACACTGTCGGAAATAGTTCAAAATCTAATAGAAAAATACGACATTGTCGGAAATTCTGATTAACCCTTTGGTATCTTCAGACTCTTCTTTTAACACTACTTTGGCAATGTTTGTAGAATCAACAACACACACTTTGCCATAGAAAGTAATTCTAATTATTCAAGAATCTACCCGTCAGAAATAAAAATGCACGTTAAGAAAAGTTTGAAGATAACAAATGGGTAATCAGAAGTCGTACACCAAAACAAAACAGACAACACAAAGGTCAAAAGAAAAAGTACAAAACACAATGACCTATAAACCATTACACATAAAGCTATAGATCTAGCAATAGGAACCCCACTGAAAACCGGCGATGAGCCCAGGTACTCCGCAGGGAGGGTGATAGATTTGTGCTACACATGTGGCACCCTTCGTGTTACTCTTGTTACAATCTCGACGATCAGTCATAAATGAGGAAAGGACCGGATTATGAATACTATAACCGGAACATATATGTGGTCATTTGTGACACAGATATTTCGTAACGGTTCACCAGGTCATGGTGGCGACCGTAAAACTTTCGAGGTGGTGATTTCAACTTAACCACTAAGACATATATATCAAGGAAATTATAATAGGAACCACAGGCTGTGGAGTATTGGATCAACTGAGAGACATATACCCCATATGCAGGTGCTGCTACATTATAAATGGAAAGTTCACAATGGCAAAATTGGAATCACCCATTGTGTCGTTATGTTTTTTTTATCTGGCACTCCATGTCAATTTACACGTGTAGGTCAAGGTATGAAAGAGACCTAGCTTGTGTGTCTGTATATCAAAAACTCCTGCAAAGCTGTTGTGAAATTGGCTTCTAATTTTGCTAACTCAATACTTTTTGCATGAGTGATTATATTTGTAAATTTAAATGTCAATCTTACGACGACCTTGTCCAATATAAAGATGAACAAATCTGTCACACAATATTACCTGATATAAATATTATTGGAAATTCAGTTGCTGATCCAGGATGGTTTTTTTTTTAAATGTGAGCTAGGCTAAAATTCGTAGTTTCTCTAAATTTGCGACTGAAGTTTATCTACATGTGTATCATAGAAGATATTATTGTTTAGCACTTTTGCTTACTTGCTCCTAAACGTTTTAAAAGTTATTTGGCTTTCAGCTTTTAGCATACATGATGAAGGTTATTCCAGAAACATGTCGTACGTACGATATTAGATATATACGTTTTTATTATATTAGATAATGTCAGCGTACTATTTCCCTTGATGGATAATATCGCAATGAAGATATCAACACCTTGTTGAAAAGTACAGATGACGACAGATGATATTGGTTCACGTTGACTATTGTTTCGCTGTTATGTCTTAAGATGGCCTTGCATACTATCTAATATTAAAGGATTGCTGAGGTTGGTTTGTTTTATGATGCTTAACGCCACTTTCGACAATATTTCAGTTATATCAGTTTTAGTGGGGGAGGAAACCGGAATACCCGGAGAAAACCACTGACCTGTCGCAAGTCACTGACAAACTATTGGATAATGTTGTTTCGAGTGCAAGTACACCTCGTCATGAACAGGATTCGAACTCACAACTTTAGTTGTGATATGCACTGATTTCACGTGTAGTTGTAAATCCAACTACCACACGATCATTACCACGACGCCCCCCGGATTGTCGAGGACATCGACTTTCTTTAATATAACCAATATTATATATACGACAAATTCTGTACGTTGAAGATTAAATATATTTTGTATAATGCTACACGATTAGGGCATTCTTTATGTTATTTCTTTAGGGGTAACTGTGACCGAGAACACATTGTAGTTTGGCTTACAATAAACAATAAAATTCAGTGTGTACCATCACTTACGTAATGCGTGGCTTTGTGCACTAGATACAACATTACGTGATACAATTTGTCAATGGTTTGCGGCAGGTCAGAGGTTTCTATCCGGGAAATCCAAATTCATCCAACATTAAGCAGAATGCCTGAAATATTGTTTTACAGTGGCGTTATTCACCAAATGATAACAAAAACTCACATACCTTTATGAGTAGTTTCGTTCAGCAGTTGTATTCTAGTGTCCAATATCCTGACAGCATTTTCCAGCTCCATGATTCTATCATCTTGTGTTTGTTCAGTGATGTTAGATATAGATTTAGAACTAACTGACAGTAACGGTACTGTCAAAATCCAAAATATATACAAAATATGTGTCTTAGACATCCTTCTATAAGCAGTCATTTGTATTTTATAAATTGCAACAAGTGAGCTAGCGATATATCATGACGAGATTGGCATAGAAACGTGATTTTGGCATACGATGAGATAGGCACGATTTTGACTTTAGAAATGAACCATATGGACTAGTTTTTTTCTTTCTTTCGTTTTTGTTTTTGTTTTGGCATTTCATTTATTGATTGATATACTAGTCAACAAAAGAAACGATACAAAGATTTCTTAATATATTTTTATGTTAAAACTAAAACAATTGTTTATTATCTTGCACGTGAATGTTTGAGTTAAACGTGTTTATCAGCACAAAGCAAACATTTCCGTCCCATGATCGAGTTTGCGATAATCGAATTGGGCATTTAAATTACCTGCTGTCATTAATTATGCTGTCAACAAAGGTAAACAATTTGCCATTCTGCAAATTAGAATTTTCACAAAAACGTCGATGCCACGGCTCCGTCAAAATAACCGTGAGCGAGCGGTGGGTATGGTTCAGATTGGAATGATTCACCAGGCCGTTGTTGACCACTTTGATGTGTCTAGAATAAAAATTTCAAGGTTAATGTTTCATCTTCGACAAACAGGTAGGACGAATGGCAGACCCCGTAACGGCAGGCCGCTTTTGACCTCACAACCTCAAGACAGACAGTTACGCCTCATTCACATCCGGAACAGTATGATAAAGGCTGAGGACACTGCCCGTAGAACATCTGGCCTAGAAAATGTCCGAATTTCAAGCAGACTGTTCGCAGAAGACTACCTAAGTTGGACTCCGAGCTAGGCGTCTGGTGATAGAACGAATCCTTAAACAACGCCATAGGACCTAACCTGGGCTCGTGCGCGCCGTCGTTGAAGGCTTCACACCTGGCAACACATCCTTTTTAGTGATGAATCCAGATTTTCACTTCGTTTTTGCGATGGACGTTATCGTGTGTACGGCAGTCGTGGGGAACGTGTTACGGACCAGTGTGTGTATGACTCCATCCGTTTTGGAACCGTAAGTGTTAATGTCTGTGCTGGAATTTGTCATGATGGTCACACTCAGCTCAAAATTGTTCAAGGAACATTGAAAGCCGTAAATACGATACAATAGTCTTGATCCTATCATTCTGCCCTTTCTGCAACAGCTAAGCTTTGATCACGTCTTTCAACATGACAATGCAAGATGTCACGTGGCTCGTGTTTGTCAAGACTTTCTGAACCAGAATCAAACCCGTGTTCCTCCTTGGCCGGCATTATCACCGGATCTGTTACCAATTGAATATGTATGTGATGAACTCGGTGACGTGTTCATCATCTTCAAAATCCACCGGAAACACTACAGGATTTCCGTGACGCACTTGTGCACGAGTGGAACAACATCCCACAAGCCTTTATCCTACGATTGATTGGTTATATGCGTCAGAGATCCGAAGTTGTCGTTGCTGCAAGAAGTTGTCACACACGTTACTGAACTCCGCAAACTTCCATACTGCATGACAATTTATGTCTGTCCATGATTTATTCTGATAATGATGTTGAGAAATTTTGTTGATATTGCCTTATTTGTTATGGTCATATGAATCTAAATCATACGATTTTTTTCGATTTTTTTACTCTATGTAAACAAATATTGAGCATGGAACTCTTATATCGTATCTTTTGTTGACTAGTATATCTAATAGCAATCAGCTCTGGAAATTTAACCACGTAAATTTTGCATATTTTGATGAGATATTTTGATTTAAGAAATGAACCATGGACGCAATGTGTTTCCATTTCGTTTCTTGATTGATATAATACAATCAGCCTTGGAAATGTAACCACGTCTTACGAAACAACGGTAATTAACCATGACTTCAAAGATGAAAACATGTTTACTTTAGTTATATTTAAACGCCATACAGTACGTTTGTTATAACTTGCATCACATCATGGTATTTGAAGATGCTAAAAATAAGAAAAGTCGGTAGGAATGTGAAGGAGCGGCAGTGTTATTGCATGCAAACAAATTCATTTATCAGTTTTTTATTAACTGGTAAAATTTTTAAATCTAATCCTCCAACAAGAGACCACCCCAGTCAGGGATGTCCTTGACTCACTTTTCGTTAAAAAAAGAGAAGTTATTGTACTGTCTGCCGATAAAAATTCGTTGAGTAATTACTATTTCTCTGGGTGTCATTGGGAACGGCAGACTTGTCAAGCAGAGCATAATATTAAATGATAACGTATTTTTTCCTAATTGGTGTGATGTTTAGCGTGCACGAGTTCGAATTCGGTAGATCGTGCGCTCAAGTAAGCGTACAGCTTAATGTAGTAAGTGCAAAGAATAGTTATCCTGAATCAAGATAATGTGTCCGAGTATACTGACATGTCTACCCGTAGACTGTTGTTTCAGTGAGCTAGCACTATTAAGATCCTATTTAGCATGTTGGTCTAGCACAAATTGGATATCATCATTCCGTTGAATGTAACTTGTACTCGCCATGATATTGCTGTAAAATTTCTCATTTGGCGTTATACAGCAATCACCTACTTCCTTCCTAAATCAGAGGCTCTAACGAAACATTTACCTTTTGTCATATTTATCATGTTATACGATACAGACAAAGACAGCTGGGTGTCAAATATCAACTGCGAAATTGGGGAGGGGTTCCCACTTAGGGTAGAAGTAAAAAATATTGTCCGGTCCTTTAACTGACTTAAGTGTCGGGGTGAGATTCTGCACCTCAAGGCCACAGCAGTGTGTCAAATGTCAACTTCGATATGTTGTGGTTTGCTCTTTGAATATATCCTTTAAAATTCACAACGGAAAAGTTCTTGAGCACTTTGGGTTTAAGTGAAAGGTATGGACCAGACCTTTAGCTGATTCGGCACATCATGCCCGTAGGTTGTCAAATTTCAAATTTTATATTAGAGTTGGGTTCAATATAAATCTCCTGTAAATTCCAACAGCAGAGTTCTTGATCACTAAGGGCTTAAGTAAAAGATACTGTCCGAGTCTGTAAGTGACTTAAGTGCCTGGGTGGCATTCTGCACCTCAAACCCACAGCAGTGTGTCAAATTCCAACTTGGATATTGGGTTTGGGCTCTATAAATATATCCTGTAATATTCCCAACAGCAACGTTATTGTCCACGAAGGATTTAGGTCAAAGGTATTACATGGGTCTTTAACTGACTTATGTGCCTTGGTGGGATTCCGCACCGGAAATCCACAACAAAGTATCAAATTTCAACTTGATATATGGGTTGGGCTCTATAAATATTTTCTGTAATATGACCAACAGCAACGTTATTGTCCGTATATCGAAGAACAGACAACACAATGACCAACAGAAAAAGTACAAAAGGAAAAACAACGATCTACAAAACATACACATTAAACTAAAGATCGTAACCTGTATAATTATATATAATTTTTGGGTTTCTTTTCGGTGATTCATCTTTTTAACTTATTAATTCTAGAGTTATTCTGTATTATCGTTTCACAATCATCATATATTCTTTTCCAAAATATGTTTTACCTCAAAACGAATTGTCCAAGGCGTTGGTAAATTTCTTAAAATTCAACATGTTGACGTAATACAATATAACAAAGATAGGATCATCGGTTATCTCAAGAACTAGTTTTATGAGATTTTATTTAATTTTGGATTGTAAAGGTAGCGAAAAACGCCTAATACTAATGGCTTTACTTCTGAATCCACAACACTTTACCCTCACAGTTTTAAGGCGGTAAAGACATCAACTATTCCATGGTGTTCAAGTTTATGATAATAGACAATTTGCAAATTCCTAAAATTACACGATATTGGCATTTTTAAATTGAGTTATCTCCCGTTCAACACAAGAACAACTGATAGGACTAAGAATTGGAGTATAATTTTCTACAATTTATAGATATTTGAACCTTGTAAACAATAAGACGATAATTGTACAGCAAGTTGTTGCAAATAATTAAAGTTTACATAAAGTATTAACACTATTTGTAATATTATATATCAGAGGATAATTTCATAGCATTTATAAGACATTCGTAAGTTCTTACATACAATTATACAGTTTATACAAAGTATGGGAAAATGCATGAGATGGACACGTTTGTCAATATTAAAGGTTGGCTTGGTTGGTTTCTGGTGCTTAACGCCAGTTTCAATAATATTCCAGTTATATCGTTACTGTCCATATTAACCATATGTCCGGGGAAAACTTGAATAAAAAGTATAATTTTAGAATCAAATCCGAAATATACAAATGCTCTCTTACAGACCAAATCACTACCTCAATCAGAGCATTATTTTGTATTTAATGAGAATGGAGTAAACTGTAGTGTATTTAAACGATGGGTTGCGATAAGGTCCTAAATCGGCACAAGGAGAGGGTGTACAATTATATTTTACAGAACCATATCTTTATTACTATTTTTCGAAAGGCCGATGTTACAAGTTTTTGAAACACGAAAAGTGTTTATATAATATTGATGTACTACTCAGAAATATGTTGACTTTTTGCACCACTATTTGTCAGCATTACCATTAGGCCAATGGTAAAATGTATTCAACTGACCCCTTTTAGCTTAATATTTTACTATGCCTTGCAACGGAACCAGCTTAACATTAATACAATAGTCATGTACTTAATGAGAAGGGTACATGCAAAATATCTATCTCGTTCCGCGTGCAAGGCATATTAAAAAATTAGAAAAACCGCAAGTTTTAATGGGTTCCGATAAGATGCTAAGTTGGCCCAAAAGAAGACCGATTTTTTTTTCTCCAGTAAACTGTGCGGCATCATTATATTTCTAAAGCCTATTCATTTTAGTCTTCAGAATATATAATAATAATTTGGTACTCTGGTTTGTGATTGAGAAAAAACTTGGTTTTTGACTCCCCCTCCCTACTCTATACCATTAGCATTGCGCCTATGGGAAAATGTCCAGCGAAGCCATTGTTCTGACTAAATTTTCACAATGCCTTGCATTCGGAACACGCTTAATAATTATATCATAAATCAATTATATCATAGGTAGTATTCATGCAAAAAATATATATGGTTCCACGTACAAGGCATATTGAAAATTAGAAAAAATGTTATATTTTGTGGGTAAAATGCGTAATTGCTTTACTATAGAATTCGTACATTATGCATGCCTATGTATGTATGTACATACTTTATGGAATAAAATTATGACTGCACCACATTACTCTTGTGATAAACACCATTTCTATATTGTTTGGCAGATTGCCAAAGCATTGTATTGCTGCACCCATTGTAAACAGTATTGTACACACAAGCAAAATGAAGCAGGGCCACACGGCATGAACTTTTTAATACATTATAATAAAGTAGAGGTATATGCCTGTAATATTTGGGCATATTTTGCTTAATTCCACGTTGGGCCGAAAAACGACCTTATCGCAACCCATCCTTTCACCGACGTCAAATTTGAATTAAATGTCGCAAATATCCGTTTTCATATCTCCACTGCGCCTCGCTAAGTAAGCTCAGTATAGTCAGTCATTGATGGCGACAAAACTTAAAATACAACGCAGGTATCTAAATAGCTACCATGCATTGTTGGTATGTTCTTGTTATATGCTAATGAGACCAGAAAACAATTCACTACTGGCATACATTTTTTTCTAAACCTTCCACCTTTTCTTTCAATTACATTTGACATTAATGTATAATACACAAATATAAATTTTGTTTTCGGTGAGAAAAGACGTAATTAGTACGAAAACACAGATTATTGGAATAAAAGAAATTATTGTGTCATTAATAACATGCCTAACTGTTTGATAAAAAAACATCTTGGGAGAGGGCATTCAAATGGGTATAAACTGAGCACCCCTACTTGTTTACTTGTTTCCATACCGGTTTCGAAATGTTGATGATGATTTCGTATTTAACAAGTCTGGCTATAGTAATCATTTACAATTAATATATACCCAAGTTTACTTGAAATTAAACATACTACTGATACAGAAAGATTCGTCTTGTATATACGAATGGAAAATTGAGAATCTTTTTTCATTACAGTCTTACTTCAATTTACCAAGCTGTACTCGGAAAAAACATTATGTGATAAAGCTTGTCACTGATTTGTGACAGGTCGGTGGTTTTCTCCGCGTATCCCGGTTTACTCCACCAATAAAACTGACCGCCACGATATAACACAAATATTGCTGAAAGTGGCGTTAGACACCATAAACTAAAATCAAACATGTGCGTTTATTTTTTGTTCTCGAGTATCAACATTTTGTCCTTTCTTTCTGCAAAAGATCTACACGTGTTTTTCCCAGCTGATGCGTTATTCTACTGTCTGGCCTGGATGAAGTAATGACCATCTAGGAACAGATAATGACCGACACATCTTTTGGTCACCATCATGGTAGTGGTCTCTCATGCGAAATGTTAGTAGCCATCGATTGTTGTTATCCTATGCTTACAAAATAACCTTATAAATATTGTCATCTGGGAGTGAGTGAATGATTGTTGATTACCGCCAACTCAGTAATTTTTCGGCTGTTTCGTGGCGAGAACAAGTTAATTTTCAATGAGATCATGACGAGATCCGCTTTGTACTAGAACATCACGCGTAATTGGATTTGCATAGTGCTAGTTCACTGAAACAACAGTCCGTGAATAGGCATGTCTCTCCACTTGGACATATTGTCCTGATTCCAAGCCAACGAGTCTTTGCTCTTTCTCCTTAATACTGCATGCTTAGCGGGGACGCAACAAAAACCAATCTTACCGTCTTGGGTTTGACCCGACCGGGGTTCGATCCCACGATCTTCAGCACTCGGGGTGAGCACGCTATCCATTACAATATCAATGACGTTACACTAGATATTGGTGAAGATTCGCATGGCTCAACCTACAACGCGTCCCGGTGTGGTGCTCTCTCTACGAGGGGTCATCTGGTGACAATACTAAGAACTTGTCCGGTGTCCAGATTGGGTAACATATAGAAAAAAGAGTAAGCGCATGGTAGCCTCTACAATGGTGGTGCTAAATATCTAGCAGGTTAATTGTGAGGTTTGTCTTGCTCTATCTTTAGCTTTATGTTTATTGCTTTGCATCGATGTTTGTCCTTTTTCTTCTGGTCATTGCTTTGTCTGTCCTCCGATTTACAGTGTCTGATTACCCCGTTGGTATCTTCAAACTTTTCTTGCTCGTCACTATTCAGCTCTCCATACGGTAGATAATTATGTAGGAAAGCCTTTTCTAATTACACAAGAAAATCAATAGTTTCAGTGTTTCAGTACTGTTATGGTTTATTAGAATGAACTGCAGTCTACTCTGGAATGTCCTTTATATGAAAAGCAAAGAAAAACCATTCTAGACAATTTATATATAAAATTTTCAAATCTATATAATCTAGATCATCCAAACCTTTTTATTTGGATGATGTCAAATGATGATCCTGTTTTTTATCTACATTTATTGAGTACTAGTATTTAGATAAGAACTTTTTATCAAGAAAAGAAAAGAAGATTATTTAGAGTAAAGAAGACTATAATTATTTTTAATGATTTTTAATATAATAAATATATTCATAAATAGTATCCTCTTTGTGGCTGACTGACTCTTTCCTCCGTATTATTTCTCTTTGTTTTCATTGTGTTGTCTCCAAATAATGATTACAATTAGTGTGAATGATTGTAAATGTTGATGTATGAATGATCTTCATGTTGTTGATTAATATGCCCATTTTGGACCCTATGATTAGGAAATAAAAAATCTGATCTTATCTTATTAGATATATTTATTATTGAAATCTACAGTTCCTCAATAATGTAGTTATTCTCAAACTAATTTTCTCCTCCCATGTCACTGTCAAAGCACATATTACTGGGAAGATGATACCTTTGGGGTCTACTAGTTCATCAGCAGAGGTATAATGAAGAGAACATGCGTGACGTATGAGTTACAAGTGTGGCTATGTCGACAAAGAAGAATCGCAAAACTTCATTCATTTGGCATTTTTACCTTGGGTTCGCTTGGATATATTTTGTCTATAAAACTGTGTATACTAACACTTATCACATATAAAAGAGAAGAAATTGTATTCAATAGTCCAGCAGCAGAGGTATGTATCATGAAGAGAACTTGTGTAACGTATGATTTGCAAGCATGTCGACAAAGAAGAATTGCTAAAAATCCATTCATTTGGCATTTTTAACTTCGGTTCGCTTGGATATATTGTGTACACGAGCACTTGTCATATATAAAAGAGGAGAAATTATCTTTTTAAACAAGGACCGTCGTGGTCGTGATCGTATTGTTGGATTTTATGACTACCTGTGTCATCAGTACCTATCACCACTAACGTTGTGAGTTAGAATCCCGTTCATGGCGAGGTGTACACGATACAACATTATGTGATCAAGTTTGTCAGTGACTTGCGACAGGTCGGTGGTTTTCCCCACCAATAAAACTGACCGTCACGTTATAACTGAGATATTGTTGAAAGTGGTGATAAATACCACAATGCTCGCCCTCACCCCCTCTTTTTAAACGAACCCTCCAGTGAGAACTAATGTACGCAACAATATAACAGGAGTCAAATCTATTAGAAAGAAAATATCAACAATAAAAATATTACTAGTATGAAAACTGTATTAAAAATTTAATTGTAAGGTGAATGCATTCTTTTCCTTTGACCTTCTTTATGGTTTATATACCATAATGTAAGCAACAGCTAAGTACTATGAAATAATACACTTTAAATTTGGGCTGTAGTTTTATTAATCTCAGAGAACCGTGCAATTATCAACCACCTAAATATGATATTGCATGTTACAAATGGTTTATACTACGAAACCGTGAGATTTCTTAACTCGGAAAACAGTGGCAGTGGTATGAATGTTACTTGTAGAAGATTTAATATGTTAGGGTTGGCATTCTACTCTGATGTATCATTTCAGTAGGACGGGAGGTTTTGGCCCATAAAACTAGTTTTACTACACAACTTTTTATTGAAGTGCCTGTATCAAGCCAGGTAAGTTATCAGTCATGTAATTTTGCAGTAGAGGTATCGATTTTGCCTCTTTCTAAGATTTTTCTATAGGATTTAAGAACTATTCCGACAGTGTGCTATTTTTTGTTTTCCATTTTATTAATTTATTTATTTATTTGCAGTTAAACCCATATGGGTCAAAGCAAAATACAACATACATTCATATAAAATAAGTGAAAGGAAAAAACAAAACAAAAACAAAACAAGCAGACAAAGCATAACTACATGTACATAATTAATAGAACATCAAATATATGACATAAGATTACAAAGACATTTAATGTTGAAATGAAACTTTTACCATATAACTTTATCAATTTAACATTTTCTTCATCCAACAAATGTTTTCTCTGTCAAATTCATTAACCGTGCACTATGATGCCCACGAAGGATGACTGCGGACCTTCCTTAGGAGTATAAAAATAGTTTTTAGATCCAGATGCAGTCGTTCTAATCCAGGCATGTTTATCCTTGTCCATTCTACATACTGCCGTCATTGATCCACAAGCATAACTAGTACCAGAGCTCTCGTATTCTCCTGCCCTGGATATCATTGTATTGTCCACCATCAGTTCTGTCAAAGCATAATTAGTCCCTTGGGTGCAGACGGTCCAAGCAAATAAATAAATCCCTGTCTTTGGGGCTACGAATATTCCATCAATATTGTTATAGTGGCCTCCAATGTTCATAACTACTCTTTCAAAAACCAATATGGACTTTTTCTCAAGAGTAAATGAATATGATGCATCTTCTCTAGTTGTAGCATAAAACATGACTGGTTCAGGATTAGACAAATCTGCAATATAATATTTTCATTTCAATACATTAATGAATCGATGTAGACAACCATTAGCCTCAGTGTAATTCTCGTAATTCTCTCCTATTAATGTTTTTGTTTTTTGTTTTTGCCGTTATTTGGGGGGGGGAGTGGGAGGAAGACCATATCCTGGAAATAGGATCATGATGGTATATAATTACTACATATGAATGTGAATCTGCTCTTGTAGGACGTTCAAAAAATAAGATGTAAAGGTAACAATTTTCACTTTTTCTACATTTGATGTTAATTAATCATGAAGATCACAAATGATTACGAAATGGGTGTTTACTCCTATTCAATTATTACAGACACCACCTTCCTTTTTCCCCTTTGTCTGCAAAGCAAGTAAATTTATATAGATAAATAATCGAACGAAGTAAACATGACCACATTTAGATTTGTATGTGTTTTATTGTTAAATAAAGATGGAATTTACCAAGCGGACCCTCTAAAAAATCGAGTCAAAATCCATTAAATATTTATCTTTTCTTAAAACCAACAGTTTAATACAGAAAAATATATCATATTACTGTACATATAAACTAAACATAATAGCTGATTAAATGACAAACAAAACCAAAATACTGTCGGAAATAGTTCACAATCTAATAGAAAAATCGTAGGAAGAGACAAAATTGACACCCGTAACACACAAAATACCGATCACTTGAATCGCAGTATACAAATACATAACCGATCACTTGAATCGCAGTATACAAATACATAACCGATCACTTGAATCGCAGTATACAAATACATAACCGATCACTTGAATCGCAGTATACAAATACATAACCGATCACTTGAATCGCAGTATACAAATACATGACGCTCACTTGAACAGTAGCATGCAAATACATGACTGCTCACTTGACCATACAATACAAATAAATGACCGCTCACTTGAACCATAGCATACAAATACATGACCGCTCACTTGAACCGTAGTATACAAATACATGACTGCTCACTTGAACCATAGTATACAAATACATGACCGTTCACTTGAACCATACAATACAAATACATGACTGCTCACTTGAACCATACAATACAAATACATGACAGCTCACTTGAACCGTAGTATACAAATACATGACTCCTCACTTGAACCGTAGTATACAAATTGCATGGTTCAAGTGAGAGGTCATGAATTTGCATACTACGGTTCAAGTGAGAGGCCATGTATTTGTATACTACGCTCAAGTGAGACATCATGTATTTATATACTACGCTTCAAGTGAGAGATCATGTATTTGTATTGTATAGTTCAAGTAAGAGATCATGTATTTCTATACCACGGTTCAAGTGAGACTTGAACAATAGTATGAAAATACATGACTGATCACTTGAACCGTAATATATAAATACATGACCTCTCACTTCATCAGTAGTATACAAATACATGACTGATCACTTGAACCGTTGTTTACAAATATATGATCTCTCACTGGAACCATACAATACAAATACATGACCGCTCCTTGAACCGTAGTATACAAATACTTGAACTCCCACTTGAACAGTAGTATACAAATACATGACCACTCACTTGAACCGTAGTATACAAATAAATGACTGATCACTTGAACCGTTGTATACAAATACATGATCTCACACTTGAACCATACAATACAAATACATGACCGCTCACTTGAAGCGTAGTATACAAATACATGACCTCTCACTTGAACCATACAATACAAATACATGACGCTCACTTGAACCGTAGTATACAAATACTTGAAATCCCACTTGAACAGTAGTATGCAAATACATGATCTCTCACTTGAACCGTAGTATACAAATACATGATTGATCACTTGAACCGTTGTATACAAATACATGATCTCTCACATGAAACATACAATACAAATACATGACCGCTCACTTGAACGTTGTATAAAAATACTTGAACTCCCAATTGAACAGTAGTATATAAATACATGACCTCTCACTTGAACCGTAGTATGCAAATACATGACCTCTCACTTGAACCGTAGTATACAAATACATGATCTCTTACTTGAACCATACAATACAAATACATGATCTCTCACTTGAAGCGTAGTATATAAATACATGACCTCTCACTTGAACCGTAGTATACAAAGGCATGATATCACCCTACAATACAAATACATGACCGCTCACTTGAACCGTAGTATACAAATACATGACCTCTCACTTGAACAGTAGTATAAAAATACATGACTGATCACTTCAACCGTTATATACAAATACATGACCTCTCACTTGAACAGTAGTATACAAATACATGACTGATCACTTGAACCGTAGTATACAAATACATGATCTCTCGCTTGAACCGTAGTATACAAATACATGACCTCTCACTTGAACCGTAGTATACAAATGCATGATCTCACACTTGAACCCTACAACACAAATACATGACCTCTCACTTGCACCGTAGTATACAAATACATGACCTCTCAC
>MJUT01009415.1:93267-116409 GCA_002080005.1 Gigantidas platifrons | reverse complement strand
GTAGTATACAAATACATGACTGATCACTTGAACCGTTGTATACAAATACATGATCTCTCACTTGAACCGTAGTATACAAATACATGTACTCTCACTTGAACCGTAGTATACAAATGCATGATCTCACACTTGAACCCTACAACACAAATACATGACCGCTCACTTGAACCGTAGTATACAAATACTTGAGCCCCCACTTGAACAGTAGTATACAAATACATGACCTCTCACTTGAACAGTAGTATAAAAATACATGACTGATCACTTGAACCGCAATATACAAATACATGACCTCTCACTTGAACAGTAGTATACAAATATATGACTGATCACTTGAACCGTAGTATAAAAATACATGATCTCTCACTTGAACCATACAATACAAATACATGACCGCTCACTTGAACCGTAGTGTACAAATACATGACCTCTCACTTGAACCGTAGTATACAAATACATGATCTCTTACTTGAACCATACAATACAAATACATGATCTCTCACTAGAACCGTAGTATGCAAATACATGATCTCTCACTTGAACAATGCAATACAAATACATGACCGCTCACTTGAACCGTAGTATACAAATATTTGAACTCCCAATTGAAAAGTAGTATACAAATACATGACCTCTCACTTGAACCGTAGTATGGAAATACATGACCTCTCACTTGAACCGTAGTATACAAATACATGATCTCTTACTTGAACCATACAATACAAATACATGATCTCTCACTTGAACAGTAGTATACAAATACATGACTGATCACTTGAACCGTAGTATACAAATACATGATCTCTCACTTGAACCTTACAATATAAATACATGACCGCTCACTTGAACCGTAGTGTACAAATACATGACCTCTCACTTGAACCATAGTATACAAATAAATGATCTCTCACTTGAACCATACAATACACATACATGATCTCTCACTAGAACCGTAGTATACAAATACTTGAACTCCCACTTGAACCGTAGTTTACAAATACATGATCTCTTACTTGAACCATACAATACAAATACATGATCTCTCACTTGAACCGTAGTATACAAATACATGACTGATCACTTGAACCGTTGTATAAAAATACATGATATCTCACTTGAACCGTAGTATACAAATACATGACCTCTCACTTGAATCGTAGTATACAAATGCATGATCTCACACTTGAACCCTACAACACAATTACATGACCGCTCACTTGAACCGTAGTATACAAATACATGACCTCTCACTTTAACAGTTGTATTAAAATACATGACTGATCACTTGAACCGTAATATAGAAATACATGACCTCTCACTTGAACAGTAGAATACAAATACATGACTGATCACTTGAACCGTTGTATACAAATATATGATCTCCCACTTGAACCATACAATGCAAATACATGACGGCTCACTTGAAGCGTAGTATACAAATTCATGACCTCTCACTTGAACCATAGTGTACAAATACATGACCTCTCACTTGAACCATACAACACAAATACATGATCTCTCACTAGAACCGTAGTATACAAATACTTGAACTCCCACTTGAACAGTAGTATACAAATACATGACCACTCACTTGAACCGTAGTATACAAATAAATGACTGATCACTTGAACCATTGTATACAAATACATGATCTCACACTTGAACCATACAATACAAATACATGACAGCTCACTTGAAGCGTAGTATACAAATACATGACCTCTCACTTGAACCATACAACACAAATGCATGATCTTTCACTGGAACCGTAGTATGCAAATGCATGATCTCTCATTTGACCCATACAATACAAATACATGACGCTCACTTGAACCGTAGTATACAAATACTTGAACTCCCACTTGAACAGTAGTATACAAATACATGACTGATCACTTGAACCGTTGTATACAAATAAATGATCTCTCACATGAAACATACAATACAAATACATGACCGCTCACTTGAACCGTTGTATACAAATACTTGAACTCCCAATTGAACAGTAGTATACAAATACATGACCTCTCAATTGAACCGTAGTACGCAAATACATGACCTCTCAATTGAACCGTAGTATACAAATACATGATCTCTTACTTGAATCATACAATACAAATACATGATCTCTCACTTAAAGCGTAGTATATAAATACATGACCTCTCACTTGAACCGTAGTATACAAATGCATGATCTCACACTTGCACCCTACAATACAAATACATGACCGCTCACTTGAACCGTAGTATACAAATAAATGATCTCTCACTTGAACCATACAATACACATACATGATCTCTCACTGGAACCGTAGTATTCAAATACTTGAACTCCCACTTGAACCGTAGTATACAAATACATGATCTCTTACTTGAACAATACAATACAAATACATGATCTCTTACTTGAACCATACAATACAAATACATGATCTCTCACTTGAACCGTAGTATACAAATACATGACTGATCACTTGAACTGTTGTATACAAATACATGATCTCTCACTTGAACCGTATTATACAAATACTGACCTCTCACTTGAACCATAGTATACAAATGCATGATCTCACACTTGAACCATACAACACAAATACATGACCACTCACTTGAACCGTAGTATACAAATAAATGACCTCTCACTTGAACAGTAGTATGAAAATACATGACTGATCACTTGAACCGTAATATACAAATACATGACCTCTCACTTGAACAGTAGTATAGAAATACATGACTGATCACTTGAACCGTTGTATTCAAATATATGATCTCTCACTTGCACCATACAATACAAATACATGACCGCTCACTTGAAGCGTAGTATACAAATACATGACCTATCACTTGAACCGTAGTGTACAAATACATGACCTCTCGCTTGAACGTAGTATACAAATAAATGATATCTCACTTGAACCATACAACACAAATACATGATCTCTCACTTGAACCGTAGCATACAAATACATGATCTCTCACTAGAACCGTAATATACAAATACTTGAACTCCCACTTGAACAGTAGTATACAAATACATGACCTGTCACTTGAACCGTAGTATACAAATACATGATCTCTCACTTGAACCATACAATACAAATACTTGACCGCTCACTTGAACCGTAGCATACAAATACATGATCTCTCACTAGAACCGTAATATACAAATACTTGAACTCCCACTTGAACAGTAGTATACAAATACATGACATCTCACTTGAACCGTAGTATACAAATACATGATCTCTCACTTGAACCATACAACACAAATACATGACCGCTCACTTGAAGCGTAGTATATAAATACATGACCTCTCACTTGAACCGTAGTATACAAATGCATGATCTCACACTTGCACCCTACAATACAAATACATGACCGCTCACTTTATCCGTAGTATACAAATACATGACCTCTCACTTGAACAGTAGTATAAAAATACATCACTGATCACTTCAACCGTAATATACAAATACATGACCTCTCACTTGAACAGTAGTATACAAATACATGACTGATCACTTGAACCGTTGTATACAAATACATGATCTCTCACTTGAACCGTAGCATACAAATACATGACCTCTCACTTGAACCGTAGTATACAAATGCATGATCTCACACTTGAACTCTACAACACAAATACATGACCGCTCACTTGAACCGTAGTATACAAATACTTGAACCCCCACTTGAACAGTAGTATACAAATACATGACCTCTCACTTGAACAGTAGTATAAAAATACATGACTGATCACTTGAACCGTAATATACAAATACATGACCTCTCACTTGAAAAGTAGTATAAAAATACATGAGTGATCACTTGAACCGTAGTATACAAATACATGATCTCTCACTTGAACCATACAATACAAATACATGACCGCTCACTTGAACCGTAGTGTACAAATACATGACCTCTCACTTGAACCATAGTATACAAATAAATGATCTCTCACTTGAACCATACAATACACATACATGATCTCTCACTAGAACCGTAGTATACAGATACTTAAACTCCCACTTGAACCGTAGTATACAAATACATGATCTCTTACTTGAACCATACAATACAAAAACATGATCTCTCACTTCAACCGTAGTATACAAATACATGACTGATCACTTGAACCGTTGTATAAAAATACATGATCTCTCACTTGAACCGTAGTATACAAATACATGACCTCTCACTTGAACCGTAGTATACAAATGCATGATCTCACACTGGAACCCTACAACAAAATTACATTACCGCTCACTTGAACCGTAGTAAACAAATACATGACCTCTCACTTGAACAGTAGTATGAAAATACATGACTGATCACTTGAACCGTAATATATAAATACATGACCTCTCACTTGAACAGTAGTATACAAATACATGACTGATCACTTGAACCGTAGTATACAAATACATGATCTCTCACTTGAACCATACAATACAAATACATGACCTCTCACTTGAACCGTAGTATACAAATAAATGATCTCTCACTTGAACCATACAATACACATACATGATCTCTCACTGGAACCGTAGTATACAAATACATGATCTCTTACTTGAACCATACAATACAAATACATGATCTCTTACTTGAACCATACAATACAAATACATGATCTCTCACTTGAACCGTAGTATACAAATACATGACTGATCACTTGAACTGTTGTATACAAATACATGATCTTTCACTTGAACCGTATTATACAAATACTGACCTCTCACTTGAACAGTAGTATACAAATACATGACTGATCACTTGAACCGTAGTATACAAATACATGATCTCTCACTTGAACCATACAATACAAATACATGACCTCTCACTTAAACCGTAGTATACAAATAAATGATCTCTCACTTGAACCATACAATACACATACATGATCTCTCACTGGAACCGTAGTATACAAATGCATGATCTCACACTTGAACCATACAACACAAATACATGACCGCTCACTTGAACCGTAGTATACAAATAAATGACCTCTCACTTGAACAGTAGTATGAAAATACATGACTGATCACTTGAACCGTTGTATTCAAATATATGATCTCTCACTTGCACCATACAATACAAATACATGACCGCTCACTTGAAGCGTAGTATACAAATGCATGACCTCTCACTTGAACCGTAGTGTACAAATACATGACCTCTCGCTTGAACGTAGTATACAAATAAATGATCTCTCACTTGAACCATACAACACAAATACATGATCTCTCACTAGAACCGTAATATACAAATACTTGAACTCCCACTTGAACAGTAGTATACAAATACATGACATCTCACTTGAACGTAGTATACAAATACATGATCTCTTACTTGAACCATACAACACAAATACATGACCGCTCACTTGAAGCGTAGTATATAAATACATGACCTCTCACTTGAACGTAGTATACAAATGTATGATCTCACACTTGCACCCTACAATACAAATACATGACCGCTCACTTGATCCGTAGTATACAAATACATGACCTCTCACTTGAACAGTAGTATACACATACATCACTGATCACTTCAACCGTAATATACAAATACATGACCTCTCACTTGAACAGTAGTATACAAATACATGACTGATCACTTGAACCGTAGTATACAAATACATGATCTCTCACTTGAACAGTGCAATACAAATACATGACCGCTCACTTGAACCGTAGTGTACAAATACATGACCTCTCACTTGAACCGTAGTATACAAATACATGATCTCTTACTTGAACCATACAATACAAATACATGATCTCTCACTTGAACGGTAGTATACAAATACATGACTGATCACTTGAACCGTTGTATACAAATACATGATCTCTCACTTGAACCGTAGCATACAAATACATGAACTCTCACTTGAACCGTAGTATACAAATGCATGATCTCACACTTGAACCCTACAACACAAATACATGACCGCTCACTTGAACCGTAGTATACAAATACTTGAACCCCCACTTGAACAGTAGTATACAAATACATGACCTCTCACTTGAACAGTAGTATAAAAATACATGACTGATCACTTGAACCGCAATATACAAATACATGACCTCTCACTTGAAGAGTAGTATACAAATACATGACTGATCACTTGAACCGTAGTATACAAATACATGATTTCTCACTTGAACCATACAATACAAATACATGACCTCTCACTTGAACCGTAGTGTACAAATACATGACCTCTCACTAGAACCGTAGTATACAAATAAATAATCTCTCACTTGAACCATACAATACAAATACATGATCTCTCACTAGAACCGTAGTATGCAAATACATGATCTCTCACTTGAACCATGCAATACAAATACATGAACGCTCACTTGAACCGTAGTATACAAATACTTGGACCTCTCACTTGAACGTAGTATGCAAATACATGACATCTCACTTGAACCGTAGTATGCAAATACATGGCCTCTCACTTGAACCGTAGTATACAAATGCATGATCACACACTTGAACCTACAATACAAATACATGACCGCTCACTTGAACCGTAGTATACAAATACATGACCTCTCACTTGAACAGTAGTATAAAAATACATGACTGATCACTTCAACCGTTATATACAAATACATGACCTCTCACTTGAAAAGTAGTATAAAAATACATGAGTGATCACTTGAACCGTAGTATACAAATACATGATCTCTCACTTGAACCATACAATACAAATACATGACCGCTCACTTGAACCGTAGTGTACAAATACATGACCTCTCACTTGAACCATAGTATACAAATAAATGATCTCTCACTTGAACAATACAATACACATACATGATCTCTCACTAGAACCGTAGTATACAGATACTTAAACTTCCACTTGAACCGTAGTATACAAATACATGATCTCTTACTTGAACCATACAATACAAAAACATGATCTCTCACTTGAACCGTAGTATACAAATACATGACTGATCACTTGAACCGTTGTATAAAAATACATGGTCTCTCACTTGAACCGTAGTATACAAATACATGATCTCTCACTTGAACCGTAGTGTACAAATGCATGATCTCACACTTGAACCCTACAACAAAATTACATTACCGCTCACTTGAACCGTAGTATACAAATACATGACCTCTCACTTGAACAGTAGTATGAAAATACATGACTGATCACTTGAACCGTAATATATAAATACATGACCTCTCACTTGAACAGTAGTATACAAATACATGACTGATCACTTGAACCGTTGTATACAAATATATGATCTCCCACTTGAACCATACAATACAAATACATGACCGCTCACTTGAAGCGTAGTATACAAATACATGACCTCTCACTTGAACCGTAGTGTACAAATACATGACCCCTCACTTGAACCATACAACACAAATACATGATCTCTCACTAGAACCGTAGTATGCAAATACATGATTTCTCATTTGACCCATACAATACAAATACATGACCGCTCCCTTGGACCGTAGTATACAAATACTTGAACTCCCACTTGAACAGTAGTATACAAATACATGACCACTCACTTGAACCGTAGTATACAAATAAATGACTGATCACTTGAACCGTTGTATACAAATACATGATCTCACACTTGAACCATACAATACAAATACATGACAGCTCACTTTAAGCGTAGTATACAAATACATGACCTCTCACTTGAACCATACAACACAAATACATGACCGCTCACTTGTACCGTTGTATACAAATACTTGAACTCCCAATTGAACAGTAGTATACAAATACATGTCCTCTCACTTGAACCGTAGTATGCAAATACATGACCTCTCACTTGAACCGTAGTATACAAATACATGATCTCTTACTTGAATCATACAATACAAATACATGATCTCTCACTTGAAGCGTAGTATATAAATACATGACCTCTCACTTGAACTGTAGTATACAAATGCATGATTTCACACTTGCACCCTACAATACAAATACATAACCGCTCACTTGAATCGTAGTATACAAATACATGACCTCTCACTTGAACAGTAGTATAAAAATACATGACTGATCACTTGAACCGTTGTATTCAAATATATGATCTCTCACTTGCACCATACAATACAAATGCATGACCGCTCCCTTTAAGCGTAGTATACAAATACATGACCTCTCACTTGAACCGTAGTGTACAAATACATGACCTCTCACTTGAACGTAGTATACAAATAAATGATCTCTCACTTGAACCATACAACACAAATATATGATCTCTCACTAGAACCGTAATATACAAATACTTGAACTCCCACTTGAACAGTAGTATACAAATACATGACCTCTCACTTGAACCGTGGTATACAAATACATGATCTCTCACTTGAACCATACAATACAAATACATGACCGCTCACTTGAACCGTAGCATACAAATACATGACCGCTCACATGAACAATAGTATACAAATACATGATCTCTCACTTGAACCGTAGTATGCAAATACACGACCGCTCACTTTAAGCATACAATACAAACAAATGACCGCTCACTTGAACCGTAGTATGCAAATACATGACTGCTAACTTCACCATACAATACAAATAAATGACCGCTCATTTGAATCATAGCAAACAAATATATGACCGCTCACTTTAACCGTAGTATACAAATACATGACCGCTCACTTCGACCATAGAATGCAAATACATACCCGCTCACTTGAACCGTAGTATACAAATACATGACTGCTCACTTGAACTGTAGTGTACAAATACACGACCGTTCACTTGAACCATATAATACAAATACATTACAGCTCACTTGAACCGTAGTATACAAATACATGACTCCTCACTTGAACCGTAGTATACAAATAAATGACCGCTCACTTGAACCGAAGTATGCAAATACATGACCACTCACTTGAACCGTAGTATACAAATACATGACTGGTCACTTGAACCGTAGTATACCAATACATGACGACTCACTTGAACCGTAGTATACAAATACATGACCGCTCACATGAACCATACAATACAAATACATGACCTCTCACTTGAACCATAGCATACAAATACATGACCGCTCACTTTAACCTTAGTATACAAATTCATGACCGCTCACTTGAACAGTTGTATAAAAATACATGACTGATCACTTGAACCGTGGTATGCAAATGCATCCTCTCACACTTGAACCCTACAATACAAATACATGACCGCTTACTTGAACCATAGTATACAAATACATGATTTCTCACTTGAACCGTGGTATACAAATACATAACATCTCACTTGAACCATACAATACAAATACATGACCGCTCACTTGAATTATACAATGCAAATACATGACCTCTAACTTGAACCGTAGTATACAAATACATGACCTCTCACTTGAATCGTAGTATACAAATACATGAACTCTCACTTGAACAGTTGTATAAAAATACATGACTGATCACTTGAACCGTAGTATGCAAATGCATGATCTCACACTTGAACAGTTGTATAAAAATACATGACTGATCAGTTGAACCGTAGTATACAAATACATGAACTCTCACTTGAACAGTTGTATAAAAATACATGACTGATCACTTGAACCGTAGTATGCAAATGCATGATCTCACACTTGAACCCTACAATACAAATACATGACCTCTCACTTGAACAGTAGTATACAAATACATGACCTCTCACTTGAACAGTAGTATAAAAATACATGACTGATCACTTGAACCGCAATATACAAATACATGACCTCTCACTTGAACAGTAGTATACAAATACATGAACTCTCACTTGAACCATACAATACAAATACATGATCACTCACTTGCAGCGTAGTATACAAATACATGACATCTCACTTGAACCGTATTGTACAAATACATGACCTCTCACTTGAACCGTAGTATACAAATAAATTATCTTTCTCTTCAACCATACAATACAAATACATGACCGCTCACTTGAACCGTAGTGTACAAATACATGACCTCTCACTTGAACCATAGTATACAAATACATGATATCTCACTTGAACCATACAATACAAATACATGACCGCTCACTTGAACCGTAGTGTACAAATACATGACCTCTCACTTGATCCGTAGTATACAAATAAATGATCTCTCACTTGAACCATACAACAGAAATACATGACCGCTCCCTTGAAACGTAGTATACAAATACTTGAACTCCCACTTGAACAGTAGTATACAAATACATGACCTCTCACTTGAACGTAGCATACAAATACATGATCTCTCGATTGAACCATACAATACAAATACATGACCTCTCACTTGAACCGTAGTATACAAATACATGACCTCTCACTTGAACAGTAGTATACAAATACATGACCTCTCACTTGAAAAGTAGTATAAAAATACATGACTGATCACTTGAACCGCAATCTACAAATACATGACCTCTCACTTGAAGAGTAGTATACAAATACATGACTGATCACTTGAATCGTAGTATACAAATACATGATCTCTCACTTGAATCATACAATACAAATACATGACCGCTCACTTGAACCGTAGTGTACAAATACATGACCTCTCACTTAAACCGTAGTATACAAATAAATGATCTCTCACTTGAACCATACAATACAACTACATGATCTCTCACTAGCACCGTAGTATGCAAATACATGATCTCTCACTTGAACCATACAATACAAATACATGACCGCTCACTTGAACCGTAGTATACGAATACTTAAACTCTCACTTGAACCGTAGTATACAAATACATGCCCTCTCACTTGAACCGTAGAATAGAAATACATGACCACTCACTTGAACCGTAGTATACAAATTCATGATCTCTCACTTGAACCGTAGTATACAAATGCATGATCTCACACTTGAACCCTAAAACACAAATACATGACCTCTCACTTGAACAGTAGTATGAAAATACATGACTGATCACTTGAACCGTAATACACAAATACATGACCTCTCACTTGAACAGTAGTATACAAATACATGAACTCTCACTTGAACCATACAATACAAATACATGATCACTCACTTGCAGCGTAGTATACAAATACATGACATCTCACTTGAACCGTATTGTACAAATACATGACCTCTCACTTGAACCGTAGTATACAAATAAATTATCTTTCTCTTCAACCATACAATACAAATACATGACCGCTCACTTGAACCGTAGTATACAAATACTTGAACTCCCACTTGAACAGTAGTATACAAATACATGACCTCTCACTTGAACAGTAGTATAAAAATACATGACTGATCACTTGAACGCAATATACAAATACATGACCTCTCACTTGAAGAGTAGTATACAAATACGTGACTGATCACTTGAACCGTTGTATACAAATACATGATCTCTCACTTGAACCATACAATACAAATACATGACCGCTCACTTGAACCGTAGTGAACAAATACATGACCTCTCACTTGAACCGTAGTATACAAATAAATGATCTCTCACTTGAACCATACAATACAAATACATGACTGCTCACTTGAACCGTAGTATACAAATACTAGAACTCCCAATTGAACAGTAGTATACAAATACATGACCTTTCACTTGAACCAATGTATGCAAATACATAACCTCTCTCTTGAACCGTAGTATACAAATACATGATCTCTTAATTGATCCATACAACACATATACATGATCTCTCACTTGAAGCATAGTATATAAATAGATGTCTTCTCACTTGAACCGTAGTATACAAATGCATGATCTCACACTTGAACCCTACAATACAAATACATGACCGCTCACTTGAACCGTAGTATACAAATATATATGACCTCTCACTTGAAAAGTAGTATAAAAATACATAACTGATCACTTGAACCGTAATATACAAGTACATGACCTCTCACTTGAACAGTAGTATACAAATACATGACTGATCACTTGAACCGTAGTATACAAATACATGATCTCTCACTTGAACCATAGTATACAAATACATGACTGATCACTTGAACCGTTGTATACAAATACATGATCTCTCACTTGAACCATCCAATACAAATACATGACCGCTCACTTGAACCGTAGTATACAAATACTTGAACCCCCACTTGAACAGTAGTATAAAAATACATGACCTATCACTTGAACAGTAGTTTAAAAATACATGACTGACCACTTGAACCGCAATATACAAATACATGACCTCTCACTTGAAGAGTAGCATACAAATACATGATCTCTCACTTGAACCATACAATACAAATACATGACCGCTCACTTGAACCGTAGTGTACAAATACATGACCTCTCACTTGAACCGTAGTATACAAATACATGATCTCTCACTTGAACCATACAATACAAATACATGATCTCTCACTAGAACCGTAGTATGCAAATACATGATCTCTCACTTGAACCATACAATACAAATACATGACTGCTCACTTGAACCGTAGTATACAAATACTTGAACTCCCAATTGAACAGTAGTATACAAATACATGACCTTTCACTTGAACCATTGTATGCAAATACATGATCTCTTACTTGAACCATACAATATATATACATGATCTCTCCCTTGAAGCGTAGTATATAAATAGATGACCTCTCACTTGAACCGTAGTATTCAAATGCATGATCTCACACTTGAACCCTCCAATACAAATACATGACCGCTCGCTTGAACCGTAGTATACAAATACATGACCTCTCACTTGAACAGTAGTATAAAAATACATAACTGATCACTTGAACCGTAATATACAAGTACATGACCTCTCACTTGAACAGTAGTATACAAATACATGACTGATCACTTTAACCGTATTATACAAATACATGATCTCTCACTTGAACCATACAATACAAATACATGACCGCTCACTTGAAGCGTCGTATACAAATACATGACATATCACTTGAACCGTAGTGTACAAATACATGACCTCCCACTTGAACCATAGTATACAAATATATTATCTCTCACTTGAACCATACAATACAAATACATGAACTCTCACTAGAACGTAGTATGCAAATACATGATCTCTCACTTGAACCATACAATACAAATACATGACCGCTCACTTGAACAGTAGTATACAAATACTTGACCTCCCACTTGAACAGTAGTATACAAATACATGACCTCTCACTTGAACCGTAGTATACAAATACATGACCTCTCACTTGAACAGTAGTATAAAAATACATGACTGATCACTTGAACCGAAATATACAAATACATGACCTCTCACTTGAAGAGTAGTATACAAATACATGACTGATCACTTGAACCTTAGTATACAAATACATGATCAATCACTTGAACCATACAATACAAATACATGACCGCTCACTTGAACCGTAGTGTACAAATACATGACTGATCACTTGAATCGTAGTATACAAATACATGATCTCTCACTTGAACCATACAATACAAATACATGACCGCTCACTTGAACCGTAGTGTACAAATACATGACCTCTGACTTGAACCGTAGTATACAAATAAATGATCTCTCACTTGAACCATACAATGCAAATACATGATCTCTCACTAGAACCGTAGTATGCAAATAAATGATCTCTCACTTGAACCATACAATACAAATACATGACCGCTCACTTGAACCGTAGTATACAAATACTTGAACTCCCACTTAAACAGTAATATACAAATACTTGAACGCCCACTTGAACAGTCTTATGCAAATACTTGAACTCCCACTTGAACCGTAGTATACAAATACTTGAACTCCCACTTGAACAGTAGTATACAAATACTTGAACTCCCACTTGAACTGTAGTATACAAATACTTGAACTCCCACTTGAACAGTAGTATACAAATACTTGAACTCCCACTTGAACCGTAGTATACCAATACTTGAACTCTCACTTGAACAGTAGTATACAAATACTGGAACTCCCACTTGAACCGTAGTATACAAATACTTGAACTCCCACTTGAACAGTAGTATACAAATACTTGAACTCCCACTTGAACCGTAGTATACAAATACATGACAGCTCACTTAAACCGTAGTATACAAATGTTTTCTAGTTTGGAACATATAGTAGCTATAAAGACAGTATTTATTGGTCAAAGTAAAGTTCTATCATCAATTCTAATGTAGTTGTTTAATATTCCTGGTTTGTGATTGGACAATGTTGTAATTTTCAGTGTATCAATTCCACGGTTGAAATATAAGATACTTTTAGAATTTTAGCTGATTACCGCTTACGTCAACTTGTCAATAATGTGGCAATACACATGATTACATTAGAATGGAGATAAATGAATTGTATTTGAAAATTTCACGCCATCATTTCTGGATTTAATGGTGTAATTTTTACGGTATCAATTCCACAGTTGAAATAGCATGAGCTATTTTTAGAATTTTAGGTGATTACCGCTTATGTAATCTTGTCAATAATATGGCAATACACATCGATACTCATGATTACATTAGAATGGAGATAACTGTACTGTATTTGAAAATTTCACGGCATCAATTGGAGATTTGATGGTCGAAAATTTAGTTTACTGGCGACGCGTTAGCAATACAATTATTACATTGACAACGGAACAAACTCGATAAAACCAAAAAGTTAATATGTTCCAGTTTGTGGCGTATTTATTTATTTTCATCAACTGGGGGGTCCACGATACCTATAATTACCGTTAACTATTTCCATTAACTATTTGCAATGGTAAATTTTCGTAACAATAAAGGGAGAGAATGTGACGTCACACAATGGCTTCTCGGTAAAGTGGAACTGTCAACTAAGACGATAAAATTGGGTAATGACAGGATTAGAGAAGAGACCAATGACATATAATTGTAAGAAAATGTTATTTGGTTAGAGTGTTGACAATTTTTATTAATTTTTCGGAGGTTTAAAGAGCCAGAGCCGATTTCTCCAAAACGGCGTTGCATTCCTGTTCGTTTTACTCACTACGTTCGTGAAACTTCACTACCCATATGACGTATTTCTCATCATATTGATAACATTTCCGATTCCTGTGGTATTACACAAGGATAATGAGGGGTCTTAAGACTGCTTTGGCAATATTTGTACGATCAACAACAAACACTTTTACATAGAAAGGGAAGTAATTATAATTATTCAAGAATCTTCCCGCCAGAACAAAAATACTACGAAAAGCTTGAAGATACCGAAAGGGATCCTTATTACAATCATAAATGAGAAAAGGACCGGATAACGATTACGATAAACAGAACATATCCGTGGTCATGTGTGACACAGCTATTTCGTATTGGTTAATGGTAATGTGTTGTCTGTTCTTCTTCGATTTACGAATTCTGATTACCCCTTTGGTATCTTCTAACTCTTCTTAACCAGGTCATAGTGACGACCTTAAAATTTTCGAATTGATGACTCTATTTAACCACTAAAACCCTCAAGGAAATCATAATAGGAACCGAATACTATGGAGTTTCTGATCAACTTAGAGACATATACTCCTTATGCAGGTGCTGCTACATATAAATGGAAAGTTCACAATGGGAAAACTTAAATCATCCCTTTTGTCGTTAAGTTTCGTTCTTAACCGACCCTCACTGTCAACTTAGACGTGTAGGTCAAGGTATGAAAGAGACATATCTTGTTAAGTGCGTCTGTGCAAAATAGACCTGCAAAGCTATTGTGAAAGTGGCTTCTAATTTTGCTAACTCAATACTTTTTGCATTAGTGATTCTATTTATAAATTTAAAGGTCAATCTTACCCCGACATTGTCCAATATAAAGGTGAAAAAATAGGTCAAACAATATTACCTTATATAAGTATCAATGGAAATTTAGTTGCTGATCCAGGATGCTTAAAACATTATTTGGCTTCCCGATGATTTTCGGTAGGTCAGTGATATTATCCGGGAACTCCATTTCCTCCAACATTAAGCGAAATACCAGAAATATTGTTTTACAGTGGCGTTAAGCACCAAATGATAAAAAAAACTCGCATACCTTTATGAGTAGTTTCGTTCAGCAGTTGTACTCTATTGTCCAGTATCCTGACAACATTTTCCAGCTCCATGATTCTATCATCTTGTGTTTTTTCAGTGATGTTAGATATAGATTTAGGACTAACTGACAGTAACGTTATTGTCAACATCCAAAATATGTACACAAAGTGTGTTTTCGACATCCTTCTATAAGCTATCCTTTGTATTTTATAAATTGCAACAAGATAGCTAGCGAGATATTCCTACGGGGTAGTCATAGAAACTTAATTTTAGCATTTTTTGAAGAGGTAGTCATGATTTTAATTTTAGAAATGAACCATATGGTAGCATTATTGGCACTTCGACATTGAGTCATATATAACAACAAGCCCTGGGAATTGAACACATCTTACGAAGCAACGGCAATTTGCCATGACTTCAAATTTACATTAGATCTATCTAAAAGTGATGCAGTATATTTGTTTTGGCTTCCATCACATCATTTTATTTGAAGATCATTAGAAATTTAAAAAAAAAATCGGTAAGAATGTGAAGGAACAACAATACTTATTGCATGCATACACATTTATGTGTCTTGAGCTATTAGTTCAAGTCAAAACTGTGTTACATGTACTCGCATCCCCCATCCCCACAACTCATGTACAATTACATACCATAAAGGATAATCTCTTAATTTGTTGAATGTCCCGCTATCCGTGCAGCAAGGTCAGTTTGCCTCTTATAGATAAAATACACAACTACTAAAATTGGAAGAATGTTGGGCCACCTGTTGTGGCCAGTTTTAATTCTTACTACATAGAAAATTTTGTACATACATGTAAAAAAAATCATGAGGCAAAGGTGGGGTGCAAAATAAGGCCAATACGGCCAATTAAAATACAACTGTTCTTTGTTATTGCACCCCAAGCAGCAACATTCAATGTGCACATCTTATTAAATGCATATATACTAGCTACACACTAGTCAAAATAAAAATTAAATAAAAAAAATAAACTGTACAAAACATGAAAAACCATAGCAATTATTGTGGGAGGGGGAGGGGAAGGGAGGAAAAGTTTCTAAAATCTACATGATGAAATTAAGAATTATAATTAATAAAAAAAACTTTCCTCCATTCATACACATAATTAATGAGATAATGCTGTGGAAATATAGTGAAAAACAAACACATATAACACAAATATGTTCCTTCTAAGCATTTCTAACCATGGGGAGTCATCCGTATGTACATGTAGTTCTGACCGTGGCATTTATTCTACAGATAGGTAACCCTTTATTTTACTTGTATTCATTATAGCGGTCGATAGATCTGGACAAAAACGTATGTTGTTTTGTAGCTTATATTTCAAATGAACATGGTGTTTTGTTTTTATTTAATGTAATATATTTGTAAGATACTGTCAAGCCTTCATTAAAGGATACCTCTATATAACAAATCACTGTCTATAAAGGGCAGCCTCATTTTCACATTAATGAATAGTGCATATAATAAAGGGTAACTGCTCAAAAAGGGCACATTTTAAGGTTTCCTTGATTGTCCTTTATTATACAAGTTTGACTGTATCACATTATTTTGTTTTTGCAAATTTTGTATATCAATACAATATATTAAATATTATACAATATATTCATATATAAAAGAATGCAATACATCATAAATTATCTGAAAACGGAATTCAAATAAAAAGATGTTCCCATATTGTTAATAAAAATAATTTCAATTCCATTTTATTACCGTTATCTGCAAATGGTGTGCCCTATGTTTACTCCTATTTGCTTTATTGGGAGTAAATATTTCATGAATGTTATGCGTACAAAAATGTATATTCATTTACGTTTACTGGTGTTCAGCACGATTCCATGTCTGAGATGATGTTCGTGTCGTTTAACAGTAACACGGCGGGTGTCAGTCTTGCATCAGGAACTGCCTACCCTTCCGGAGCACCTGAATTCACGCCCAACCTTCGGTGGGATTCGTGTTGTTCGATCTTTAGTTTCCAGTGTAGTGTTTTGTAGGTCAATGTTTGTTCTTTTTATCATTGTATTGTGTGTTCTTCTCAGATTTAGGACTTCTCGTTACCTCTTTGGTATCTTCAAGCTTTTCTTATCTTAATATTACGTGTATTCCTTTATCTAAATTTCGTATGTGAGAATTTGTTCCTGGATATGAATGTCATGACAGTTTCACTTTGCGGAGGCGGGACATCATCAGCAACCTGACTTAAGTTACTCGTGACGGTGTATATTTGTCTGTTATCAACTATATCATGGTGTGGAGAGGTCGTTAGGTATTCTTTTTTCAACAATTATCACAATTTTAAAGCGAAAATCGTTCACGAAAAATTAAAAAGATTCATTTACATTTTTGAAATGTTTCAATTGGAACCCTTCACTCGTTCCTGGTAGTGGCACAATTGTCTTCCCGTTGACCATGTTTGATTAATATTAAGATAGTCTTTAGTGTTTGTAGTGACGTGTTGTGGGCGGGCATGTTTTATATACTCAAAAGGTTTTTGTTTTATCATATATGCATAGCAAAATCCCGTCTCTCACTCTTCCCTGTAGTAACGAAATCGGTATTAATCTTACTGCTTTAAGAAGAGTTTGAAGATACCAAAGGGGAAATCAGAAACCGTATATCGAAGAAGAACTGACAACACAATGGCCAAAAGAAAAAAAGTACAAAAGGACAAACAACGATCGACAAAACACACATACAAAACTAAAGATCGAGTAACACGAACCCCACTAAAAACCGGGGGTGAACTCATGTGCTCCGGAAAGGTAAGCAGTTCATATGACTAAGATTGTCTAAGACTTTAATGTGGCTGACAATATACCCTTACCCTCATTTTAAAAAGTCCAAATACACCGGCACAATTGTACATTGTGGACACATTAAAATGACATGACGCATTTTAGGTAATCTGGGTTTTGTAAACTTGAATGCATTATGGTTATCTAGAAAAGAATGTTATTTAATTGTTTTAAAACTCCTTCTAATGTATTGCAGTTTATCATTGATCATATTCTATTATGAAATGTCATTCCTCAGTGGAAAGTGAAAAGTTGTTCATATAAACACAATTTCTTCCATTTAAGGCATTACTAAATGTCAAGTGTATAGAAATGGGTGGCTACGTTTCAACGATTCCTGCTATTTATTCGCCAAGACACCAGTTGATTGGCCGGACGCACTGGTAACTATTACTTCAATAATGTAACAAGTTAGGTAATGTTGTGATCAAATTATGACGTCCGTGATTTGCTTTATAAACGATGCCATTATAAAATATCCGATACTTTATGCTTCGTACATGCGTATTACAGGAAAAGGTTATATTTGCATATTGATAAAAACATTATCTATATTTAAAGGAATATTAATAAATACTTCTTACATCCAAAGCATATATATAGTGTGCATACGCTTTTGTAAATCACTCAACATATTCTTGCAATTTGTATAACGGACGAGTGTTATAAATCGCCTATGGACAATGACTGTTGTTGTCCCTCTCTCTGTGTCTCTTCTTGGATTATACCTAGTGCCTTTGCTACAGAGTACATCCACTTGAAAGGGTCAATTGATTGTACAAGATGTAACATGGTGCGTTAAACAATATATGATATTTTGAACATGTTTTTTTTCACCTGAAGACAAATTTGCAGTTGGTCTTAGGGACCGACCATTCAACTTGCAGGGGGGGGGGGGGGTATATAGAAAATTTGCTTTTTTTTACAGAAATTAACATTAGGTTATATGACAAAAACTCTGAATCAGATTATTTTTTTTCCTCCACCAAAATCAGAATATTTTTTTCAGCAACATTGGAAATCAGAATATTTTATTAGGGAAAAATCATAACCCCCCTCCCCCCTTTTCAAGTTAAACGGTCGTTCCCTTAATGCGTATCAGCATGAAAGCCTTTGTAATTATCATGATCACATCCTTGTTTCCGTTTTATTATTTGTAAGCTGGTTTTCCTCGAAATGAATATAGGAGACAACAATCAATGAATCTAAGCAACTTCCGGTTTCCCCCATATTTAGATAAACCTTAAATAGAAATCCGTACAATGAAAACGGCTATTGTACCATAATAGTAACTTAGATGATGGCTTCGGATCGAATAAGAGTTTGAAGATACCAAAGGGTAATCAGAATTCGTAAATCTAAGAAGAACAGACAAAAAAATGGCCAAAAGAATAAGTACAAACGGACAAACAACGACCTACAAAACATACATATAAAACTAAAGATCGAGTAACACGAACCTCACTAAAAAGCGGGAGTGAACTCAGGTGCTCCGGAATGTGTTCATCGTACAGTGTATATCGATAGACGAAAAGGTAACACAATAAAGATGATAATTGATCATAGATTCAAATGAAAGGAAAAATAAATGAAAATCAAAAACTAGTAATTAATGAGCATAATTATGTTCTACACAAACATTTTAAGTACGAAAGATGTAAATTCTATTATATTTTAGGCTGTTTGCCATGCTATGAATTCTCATCTTGTTGAAATAGAAACAGCAGAGGAAGATAATTTTATTAGAACAACATTACAGAGCTTTCAAGTTGCACGTAAGTGGAAACATGTGTATTCCATTTTAAGTTTCCACTTACTAGTATATTCAATGTGTTTTTTTGTCTTTAATTTCCCATTTCTGCTCTTACAGTGTTTATAACTCTCAGGACATACAATTCATTGCAATTATAACGTAATATTATGTATCCTGTTTTATTTTTGGGAATAATGTTTTATGTTTTTATTGTTTAACGCCACTTTCAACAATATTGTAGCTATATCTTGGTGAACAGTTTTATTGGTGGAGGAAACCGGAATACCCGAACGGCCAGTGAAAAAAATCGTCGGTCCACAAATCACTGACACATATTATCATTTAAAGTTGTATATTGTACAATTTCCCACGGGTATAAATAGATCTCTCAACTTTATTAGTGAAAAAGAAAAGAATGATAACAACAATCCAGAGACCTTCATGGTCGTGACCTGATTGATTGATTGATAGATAGATTGATTGATTGATTGATTGATTGATTGATTGATTGATTGATTGATTGATTGATTGATTTGTGTTTAACGCCAATATTTCAGCTATATCGTGGCGTGGCCTTTTTTGTAGTTGGTTTTTTAACTACCTGTGCATTTAGAGGCTATCACCATTAAATATGTGATTTCGAATCCCGAATTAGTGGTGAAACGCCTGGATTGCACATGTAGTTGTAAATCCAACTACCATGCAATCACGACCACGACGGCGCCTATAGCAATCATATACATGCATATTGTGTACATAGTAGTGATGCAGTTCAGTTACAAAATAAACCCATTCATTCAGCCATCAAATTATTTATAAATGCTGGGTTTATTTTTGAATCGACCATATACGGTTATTTAACCAATTGTATTGTAAAGATCACCATATTCTGTTCTGTCGATTAACACACAGGTTCCATACAGACTACAGGCTATTGGATAGGCATGAGTGATATTGAAGTTTCTAATTCTTGGAAATGGATTAAGTCTAACCGACCACTGGCCTATACTAATTGGCATCCAGGTCAGCCAGATCATCGTCCAGGGGAAGACTGTGGAGTTTTATGGACAACACATTCATTTGAATGGGGTGACCATTTCTGTAAAGATAATACAGAAATGTTCATTTGTGAAACTGAGTAAGTTAAAACAGCATGCAATGAATGTCAATATATGACAATATTCTTTAAATTCTCTTTATTCGAGGGGCTATTTTCGGGGCTTTCGTGGCTCAATTATATCACGAATTTGATAATCCGACGGAAACAGCACTGATGAATTACACAAGCTCCGGAGATTTGAGAGATTACAGCTATTACTAATTCATTTATTTGTATTCCAATGAAATACTACATAGCCTGTGCTTTCCAAAGCTTTAGCGGGATACTCACAGTACACAACCTCTAAATTCGTGCCTGAGACTGCAATAGTGATAGTCAATAGAAGTTTCAACATTTAAGCTTACTTTGGTGCTTAACACCACTTTCAATAATATTTCAGTTGTATCGATCGTGGAGGTCATTTTTATTGGTGGAGGAAACCGTGGTACCCACAGAAAACTACCGATCTGTCGCAAGTCAATGGCAAAACTTTATAAAAAAAAATGTTGTATCGAGTACACCTGGCCATGAGCCAGAGCAAATTTCTATGGTCATCACCTATTGTCGTCCTTGTATTAATCACAAAGCAACAGACATGTTTAATTTAAGGATCAATAGAATATTTACTTATTGTTTTATTTAACTCATTTATCAATCGTAATAACTGCCTTGTAGTAGTTGTTACCGAAAGAACAGAATACTACAAAACGCTGTGTCACATGATCTAATTTCCAAAATATGGTACTTATCTTTTATATATCCGTTTCATACCCTTTTGCTTCGAAAATCAAATAATATACTCCATCACAATATAAATTGTCCATGTTACTGTTTCTTGCCGTCGCTCAACATGAATCAGGTAACATAGAAACTATATATTGGTCAATGACCGTAAATAACAAAGATGTCTACAGTAAATGCAATTTGACTATTCAAATAGAACCAGATAAAGAAAAAGGGGGGTATACAATATCAGTAGATAATAGAAACAATACATATCTAACGAACAACAACCTCTTCTTAAGTTTTAACAGTGATCATCCATGTGTCTGACAAGCAACATGTTTATATTTCAGGTCAGAAGTTAGTGGTGGACAAATTGTTGGATAGAACATTAACAGTTAGGAGATATTTACAGTTGAGTGTATTACTGTCTGTAGCTGATCTATATATGTCTCAAAGCTCTCAAATACGATCATAATAAAGAACGGCGGGAAAATAAAAATGAAAATGAAAATAAAATATTGAACGTAATATTAACGTTTTTTTAAAGACCCAATAATTGTTTGTTTGCATATAATGAGGTCCAACACATTTTGTTTCTTTGGCTTCGTCTTGTGTATTATGTATGATGGTATTCAACACATATTGTGTTGTGTTTTTTGTTTTGTTTGTCTTGGTCTTGTGTATTATGTATGATGGTGTCCAACACATATTGTGTTGTGTTTTTTGTTTTGTTTGT
>MJUT01009415.1:55286-70139 GCA_002080005.1 Gigantidas platifrons | reverse complement strand
ACTGGCAACATTGGGCACACAAGACACAGGACGAAGACAAACAAAACACAAAAAGGCAACACAGAAAGCTAAAAAGATGAGCACGACATCGCATACAGATCAGATTCATGCATCATGTCGACCATAGAAATAGTGGCGCGCGATTAGCATGCACAGCCGGTGATAATCATGATGGGTGCTTTGTGCGGAACCAACATTCTGGGTTTGTTGTGTATGTTGCTAACTCACTGTCTCTCCACTAGGAGAAAGTATCCATGCTAAGCTCAGAAGTATCAAATACAGCTGTTATAGTCCTCAGTTTGAAGCAATGAGCAATGCAAGATCTGTAACAGTTGCTTAAGCTGGGATGCTAACACACCAATGTATGGATATTGGTACTTGAAGTGCTGGGTATAATGGTAAATTTGATTTTATAAATTAGAACATGACAAACATCATATTTATCATATTGTGCTGTCGCTCGTTGTCAATCTGTAGAAAGGTCTAGATGTGGGATGTATGTGTTCAAGAAATGTTTTATTTATGTGACGCAAAATCTTTATTTCGAAACTTGACATTCATACAATGGAAAATTGTTACTTGTTTTCTTTTTTGAGAATTCTTTCCTGACTTGGTACACAGGCACTTCAATAAAATATGTTGGGGTTAGATTAGTTTAATGGGACCAAATCGTCCCTTTGAGTGAAAAGATTCGGTCGTGCAAATGTTTTGCACATGTTAGTAAAATGCCAACCACACACATGACCCTATGAACATTTTAATTCAAAAAATGATTTGTAGACTAATATATTATAATACGTTTTTATTTTATCAATTCAACTCAGTCTTCACGCCCACATTTAGTGGTTCCGTAGACTAGAAGAAAACAACAGGGGTGCATGAAACAACTGGTAAAAGGATTTTTTCAATGCTAATAAATAACTGCATGTAAATCTCGTTATGTCAAACTTGGTTATCTCGAAAGTTCGGCTTTCTCGAATGTACATGTATATTCATTCATTTAGAGCAATACGTGTTTACATTTAAGGTACATCAAGTGTCACAACAGACATTAAGTCACCAACATAGTTGTTCGTGGTATAAAACCATGGGTAAATTATGGCTTATCATTCAAATAAAGACGAGGACAAAAGTGAGAATTATATAAGAATAAATATTCTTGATATTTTATTTCGTTTTTCCTTACTATTTGGTAAGTTTATACTGTTGAATTTTTTTTATTTAATTTTTTTTTTTTTATCTGTTAAATCAGTGTATATTTTTTAATTATGATCTACATTTCAATTACGAGAATTTAATTGTATTTAAATGTAAAAATAGACTGAAGATACCAAAGAGGTAATCAGAAACTGAATCAACGAATGACACAATACAATGGCCAAAAACAAAACAAAAACGAATGACAAACAATGATCTAGAAAACGCTACACAGAAAACTAAAGATTGCGCAACACGAACTCCACTAAAAACCGGAAGTGAACTCAGGTGCCCCGGATACGGAAGTATACTAGTAAGCAGTTCCTGGTCCGCTAATGCCATCATTCATTTTACTCATGTGAACAATTCGGTCACAAATCATCAACGAGGAAATGACTGAAACATTAAATCGTTGATATCTGTGACAAAAAACATTTCATACAAATACCTTTAAACCAGTTATGAAGGCGACGATAAAATTTTAAAATGTTAAATATACTGTCTTGTAACAAGATCAAAAAGATTGATAAAGTAATAACGCACAGATTTATGATTATAATACTAACATATAGGACATCATATTCCCAGTAGTTAATGTTCCGGTGTCATAGAGTAAACCTTCCCCCATAGTAGATTAACCCCGCGGAAGATTTACTATATAGTAAACCTTCCCCCATGGGGGAACGTTTACTATATAGTATGTATTCCGCATAGTAAACCTTGCTACCTAACCGTAAACGTTTTTTGAATGCAAAGCATGTGCCTGTTTACCTTTTAATCATAACCGGATATAATAAATGGTATATAACAATTAAAATTAACACGATTAAGGTACTAAATTCCGATTCAATAGTAAATAAATAAATTTGATTGGTTAGAATTTTTTATCCATCATGTCATCAATAAAAATTTTAACCGGAAGTCACATGTTGGGGTCTCAATTGGGAAATTTTTTAATCTTAATACTTTTTAAGCAATTATTATGCGTCAAAATATTTCTAGGACAAGAAAAGAAATGAATTAGGAATTAATTTATAAGGATTGATCACAATTTTTTGTTCGGTTCATTCGAAATAAACTCCAAAATGTGGTACACACCCTTGAGTAACACAGTGTGTACCACATTTTTGAGTTTATTTCTTCATGAACCGAAAACAAATTTAGATCAATTCTTAATTATCCGGATTAAGGGGGAATATTTACTATATAGCAAAATATCCGGGGGGAGGGTGATCGGCTATGGATGGGGGAATGTTTGCTATATAGTAAATTTTCCCCCGGGGGAATATTTACTATATAGTAAAGTATCCGGGGGGAAGGTTTCCTATGTAGCAAATATTCCGAGGGGGAATGTTTGCTATGCGGAAGGTTTACTATACGACACCGGTACTGAAATGGTATGGTTTATTAGATATGTTACTATTGAAATATCCTAGACAATGTAATTAATTTGAGCACTAACAGTCTCCTCCCACAGGCGTAGGTGATCTTAGTCGAAATTGGCGATCAGGTTTAAATCTTTGGCTTCTTGCGTCCAAATAATGTTTTGAGTTATTTATCTTTCCAATCTTCTAACTTAGAGTATACATGATGAAGGTTATTCCAGAAACATGTCGCCAGCACTAAATTGATATAAGATCAAATGAAAAACATAAAATATCACACTGTCGAGACATTTCTAAAATATTCAATAGAAAAATCGTAGAAAGAGGTCAAATCAACACCCAAACACATAAATACATGAGGGCTGATCACTTTCCTGGTTTGGTACAGACACTTCCATAAAAAGTGGCGGAGACAAATTAGTTTCTACGATTTTATTATTCATAGTAACGCAAAATTGCTTCGTCATTATTAAGTAAACATTTCTGTTATCATACAAAATGCGAAATAACAGGGGCTTCTCAAGAAAAACGAAAAGAAGCAAGCCCGGTCCTTTAATTTCACGTTCCGCTATATAGATGATGTTCTTTCACTAAATAATTCTAGGTTTGGTGATTTTGTTGATCGCATCTATCCCATTGAGCTTGAAATAAAGGATACCACAGATACAGATAGGTCTGCTTCATGCCTTGACATACACCTTGAAATTGACAGTGAGGGGCGGTTAAGAACGAAACTTTACGACAAAAGAGATGATTTCAATTTTTCCATTGGAAACTTTCCTTTCATATGTATCAACATTCCAGCACCCGCATATGGAGTATGTATCTCTCAGTTGATACGATATTCCAGAGCTTGTGGTTCCTACCAGTGTTTTCCTTGATAGAGGGTTGCTGCTAACAAGGAAGCTACTGAACCAAGGGTTCCTCTTAAGTTAGGTTTAAGTCATCACTTCGAAAGTTTTACAGTCGCCACCACGACTTTGTTGACCGTTATGGAATATCTGAGTCACAAATGACCACGGATATGTTCCACTTGTCGTAAACATTTTCACCATTCATGACTTATCACCGGGTTTGTAACTAGAATAACACGACGGATTTTAGTGGGATTCGTGTTACTCGATTTTAGTTTTATTATACCTCATATATGAATTACCGTAAATAGATTAATTTGATTGGACAATGAGTAAAAATCAAAACACGTGATCACACAGGACAACAATCATATTCCGTGAAATAAATATCATATTCCACCACTTCGGAAGCCTCGAGGGTTTTCCCGCCAGAGTTATCGTTCTTTGACAGGAAAACGTCAGAGGCACTCGGAACGCATCGCTTGCAGGCAACCGTTACAAATTGGTTTTTAAATAACCGAGAAAACGTTCCAATGGACTTGAATATGTTTGCCAGCAGTATTTTACATATTTATGTGTTTTCTTGGTTTCATTCGGTATAATAAAAGATTTATAGCATGCGGGTACAGGAAATATGAAAATTTATTCACCCACGAGTATCATATTCCCCTCGGGAGATTCCCGCGGGGAATATGATACTCTTGGGTGAATAAATTTTCATATTTCCCTCACCAGCATGCAATAAATGTATATTATATGTATGTTTTGTTGATCGTTGTTTGTCCTTTTGTAATTTTTCTTTTGGCCATTGTGTTGTATTTTGCACGAAAACTGCGGTTTCCGGTAAAAAAAAATGGATATTTAATAGCGGAGTATCGGGTTTCTCGATTAGATAACTTAGAATCTCATGTGGAAATCACAATGTTCGATTGGAATATGTGGTTTTCCGTTTTAAACTGCAATTTTCTAATTGAAATTTGGTTTTCGGTACTGTAATCCAGGTGAGCGAATTCGCGTTATAATAATAATTACTATGGTTCCAGACAATTTTTTGAAAATGTATTATTAAATGAAAATACATATTAATTTACATGATTAAAATATACCTGAATACATACCTTTTATGTGTCTATGCACTAAACCTTTTACATACATGCAATTACCAATGTTGATAACAATTAAATACATAATTGTTTCAAGGTTGTGATATATATAAATATATGACGCTGCTTCCCCGTGATTTTAGGGGCTAACATCACAAACTTGAAATAAACATGTATAAAAGAAATAATTCGTGGAAGCCAGTATAAATACGGTGATATACTTTGATGGGAAAGACTGTAATTATGATGCCAAACTCGAGCAGACGATTACTCATCAACATGTACATTAACGAAGGGAAAGTTAGTCTTATTGATTGAGCATGCGTAACAATAATATTGTGTTTGTACGTTTTAATTTCACATCGCATATTTATTAATTTGGGATATGTTGATTCTTGTTAGTGAATATAGATGTTTAAAACGTTAACATATATATATATATATATATAATTAATTCAATCATGACGTCCTTCTTTCGCTTTGCAAACACACGAACGATTTATTGAATGACAAAATCTCATTAGCACATGCGCGGCACACGCATATAAGCGAGGTGATAAAATCATAAAATGAAATTATTTATACGGTTACCAATAAAGAAGGTTTGACTATATAGATATTAGAATTAATTGTTAGTATAATTATTAATAATTGTTATAACACGCAGCATTAAAGAGCAAGAGCAAAAGACTGGAATCAGAATAATGTGCCCGAGTGGCGCGACATGGACAATATCGTGATTACAACAAATTGAACATATCCATGGTCATTTGTGACACAGATATTCAGTAACGGTTAAGGCCAAAATTAAAATATTGTTTGTTTTCCAATCCCATCCCTATCCAGTCAGATGTGGGTAGGTAGGTTGGAATTTTTTATTTTTTTTTCTAAAAAGGATTTTTTATGACTTTTACTATAATAATACAAATGTAGATATCTGACTTAGTTATTATAATACATGTTATACGAGATATTAACCTGTATGTAATAAACTGCACACCAGGTACTCAATTTTATACCTTTTTTCTGGGGGTGAATCTAACGGAAAAACTTAAGAATCAGACAAAGACATCCCATGAAAAACACTAAATACAAACACTATTGAAATTTTAAAGTGAGAAACATCTGGAAAAAAAACTCTTAAGACTAACACTGAATTCTGCACAGTGACACAACTTTTACACTTTATCTTGATCTGATATTCATGGGTTGTATGCATTATGTATTTTGTTGCATTTTTGTGGGTTGATTTTTCAATTTTGTTCAACAAAAACAGTCTCTTTCAAAACAATGAGACAAGTTAACAACGAATTTCAAACACAGATACATATGCACTGGAGGTGAGCCCAGGTTCTCGCGAAGCGTAATCAATTCCTGATTCTTATAAAACACCCGTCGTGTTACTCACATAGTCAAGATCGGTAAAAGGTTTGTCGATGTTAGAGGGGAGACATAATCTACGTGAAGAGGAAATGATTCATTGTCCTTTTAGAAATGGATCGTAACGACCAATCTATTCGTGATGACAACCATATAACGTTTTGAGCGATGACTTCAATATAGGAGCAGTGTTTTGAGATATATATTTCCCCACTATACAATAGGTATATATTTATTTTGTCTTGCGTACCAAACTTTTGTCTTTCTTTTATTCAAAGTGTTTATATTCCGGATTGGAAGAAAGGGTTCAAGAATTTCCATATGACATACTGGAGCCAATTCGTCAAATGATTTGCCCCTGCCCTGTTTGTGGAAATAGTCAGTGTATCGCTATGTAATATTGTTGTAGTTGTAGTGAAAGTGGTGAGGAAATCCAACATCTCAATTCACAGATGAAGGGTGAAAGGGAGAAGACAAGGGTCCTGAAATTAAGGGATCATCAACTTATTCGACGAAAGAATTGTCTATTCACCTGACAAAGATTCTGTCTGCAGTAAATGAGGGACAGCGGAAGTATTGTGAAACTGTTTACTGGCGTAGTGGCATAAATCATTTTGAAAAAACTCTAAAGATCTTTTGGATAACCTTAAATCAAGATCTTTCTCTCAGGTATCCTCCATCAAAACTTTTGATTTTTTAACTCTGTATACCACCCTACCGCATGACAAATCAAAAACCCGCTTAAAACATTAGAACAAAAAAAAAACGATCCGCCAAACACTGTGAAGCTAAAGATTGAGCAACACAAATTACTTAAAAAGCAGGGCTGAATTCAGGTGTTCCTCAAAGGTTAGTAGATACTGATCCTCTAGTGGCACCCGTCGTGTTACACTTCGATGGCAAGTCATAAATGAGGAAAGAACAATATCGTGATTACAACAATTTGAACATATCCATTCAGTAACGGGTAAGGTCAACATTAAAATATTGTTTGTTTTCCAATCCCTACACTTTCCAGCCAGGTGTGGGTAGGTAGGCTGGGAAATAATTTTATTATTTTTAAAAAGAGGATTTTATTGCTTTTACTATAATAATACAGATGTAGATATCTGATTAATTTAGTTATTTTATTTTAATACTGTAAATATTAAAATTCATTTATTGTATGAAAATAAACATAATTTACATGCCAATATTTTATAAAATGCCTAATTGTACTTTTGTGAATGTTGGTCAATTTAAACCTAAATTTTACAGAAAGCCTTTTCAAATAGGCCTACTCGAATACATTTATGCACGAATTGTCCGTGCAGAGTTTCACTTGAAAGACCAAGAAAATCGGTCGTATTCCTCACTTGCCAGTTGATTACCACGGTGGAAACTTTAAAAGCTCAGTCGAATACCAAAGGAGGAAACTTTATATTGCTGCTCTGATAAATGATAAGTAAACTTGACTGTATATTATATAAGCTTAATTTATGTTAACTTCAACTGAAATGTAATTTTTACAATTCATTACATGGTATATTTTGGAAGTTCATTATCTCACTTTAAGTAGTTGGTTTTTTTTTTTAAACTTGTAATTACTGCGGCATTTTACATTTTTAATTTGGTAAAGGAAACTGTTTTTAATTCTATAAAAAAGCATATTTTTAAATAAGACATAATTTAATTCTGTTACTATATATCATGTGCAAAAATGTTGATTAATTGTTACTTTGTTAGTCAAATTTTATATAAACTTTCCATACAACAGTTAAAATCTCTAGTATGTATGTTTACTGTTAAAAATCCACGAAACAAACATAACAAATATATCAGATGATTAAATTAATTTATCATAGTTTAAAATAAAAAAAAATAATAATAATTTATCATATATTTAGTGGTAAATACCACTGTCGTCAAAGAGCGGCGATCGGAATTGTTCTGTCATCTTTCGGTACAAGTCAATTAGGCATGTTTGACATACAGGCGACGACAAAACGTAAGTATTATGATCATATAGTATTATTATATCTTGAATCCAGAAGATGTCGTTATCGGTCGATTATTTTTGTTTGATTTTACCTATATGTTTCTGTGGTTAACTTCATCGATTACTCAGATATAGATAAAATGATGGACATAAACAATGAAAAATGCTAATAACGAGATTGAAATCATCAAATAAAGCTATAAAAAGTAGTATATATGTGTAATTAAAGTACACAAACCCTTTGTAATGCTTATATACATGATAGTTTGCACTGGCGTGCCACCATGAATAGTTTTAGACTTACTACAGTAAAAAACACAATGCTTATATACATGATAGTTTGCACTGGCGTGCCACCATGAATAGTTTTAGACTTACTACAGTAAAAATCACAATGCTTATATACATGATAGTTTGCACTGGCTTGCCACCGTGAATAGTTTTAGACTTACTACAGTAAAAAACACAATGCTTATATACGTACATTCTTGTCAGCCACTACTTTCCAGGTTGGGTCCCAAAAATTGTGTTTCAGTAGAACCGGTTTTGTCTATGTCAAAAATTTAAAGAATAGCGAAAACAGCTCAATATCACAATTATGTTTCCTTTTCGTAATTTATTTAAGGTTCATTATAACACATGTCAATGGTATGTTCGACTTGCAAATTGATAAAAAGAAGAAAAAAATTGTCTTCAATGAATAAAAGTTGTGAAAAAAAACAACAGCACATAGTCAAAATAGTTTACATGTGGATGTTTTGTAAAAAGAAAAGAAAGAAATACACAACGGTTTGTGCAGAATTGGCATTGGCTAAGTCACCTTCGACAGAATGATCATGGCTTTGAATAGAACTTATCAATCTTTTTCTTTATTTGCTATGCAGTTGGATTATTGCAATATTCAAAGAGTGTTTGAACAAAAGTAGGAACTCTCACTGTTTATATATATATCAAGTAACTCTTATTGTTTTTGGATTAATTTTTGTTTTCAAATAACATATTGAAGGACAATAAGAAATTTTGATTACAAAAATAATAAAAAGAAAATAAAAATAGGGAACCGCATCGGTAGCGTAATAGTTAGCGTGCTCGCCTCGAGTGCGATAGATTGTGGGTACGAACCCGCGGTCTTGTCAAGCAAAAGAATATAAAATTAGTATTTGTTGCTTCTCCCCTAAGAACGCATCATTAAGGAGATAGAGCAAAGACTGGTTGGCTCCGAATCAGAATAATGTGTCCGAGTGGAGCGACATATCTACCGTCCAATGATTGTTGTTAGCTCACCTTGCCAAAGGCAATGTGAGCTTTTTCCATCACTTGGCGTCCGTCCTCCGTCGACTGTCGTCCATTAACTATTCACATTTTAATCTTCTCCTCTGAAACACCTGAACCAAATGAAGTGAAACTTAGTAGGAAGCATCTATGGAAGGTCCTCTGTCAGTATTACTCATTTCACCCCGATCCGTTAACAAACATGGTCGCCATAAGCGACTCTTGTTTCTGATTGGCAGATTGTTTAAAAATCTTCTCCTCTAAAAGTTCTTAGCCAAATGAACCGAAACTTGGTATGAAGCAACTATGGAAGGTTTTCTATAAAGATAGCACATTTCATCCCAATCCGTTGACAAACATGGTCGTCACAGACAATTTTTGTTTCTGATTGGCCAATTTCTAACAATCTTCTTCTCTGAAATTGCTTAGCCAAATGAGTCGAACTTTGGTGGGATGCACATATAGAAGGTTCTGTCTGTATTAAGTTTCCTCAAAGCAGAATGAAAGGTGAACGACATAGGCTCAGACCACGGAGCCTCTATTTTCAGTGAACTAGCAATATAAAAATCCAACTCAGCGTGTTCGTATATAACAAAGCGAACATCAACATCATCTCATTGAAAACTAACTTGTTCTCGCCATGATATAGCTGAAAATTTGCATATCGAGTGCACCTTTTGAGTTTGATAAGTGTTAAAATGAACCTTTAGTATGCAACTGTTTGTTCAGTACATATTGCAAAAACCTGTCCAAGACATGGCATACGCACACTGTTTGATATTATGATTGTACATTTTGTTATGAAATTCTTGTTTTGTTTTATTTGCATTTCAGGTAGAGATGAATACTGGAAGCTTGTCGGCCCTTTCTACTGTCGAACAACATTCTTGAATTTTATATGAGGATTATCGCAAGATTGAAACATAAGATGTTTTAATAGTATTTCTTCGCTGTCCCGTTAATGGTTTTTTTATCCTGCACTTGTTCTATTCGAGTAGTCACATTGTATTGACCAGATATTTTTTGTTATACATTTGTATTTGGTTTCTGACCAAGATATCTTTTTCTGGTACCTGATTCATGTTGAGCGACGGTAAGAAACAGTAACAGNATTTTCTTTTATTCAAAGTGTTTATATTCCGGATTGGAAGAAAGGGTTCAAGAATTTCCATATGACATACTGGAGCCAATTCGTCAAAGGATTTGCCCCTGCCCTGTCTGTGGAAATAGGCAGTGTATCGCTATGTAATATTGCTGTAATTGTAGTGAAAGTGGTGAGGAAATCCAACATCTCAATTCACAGATGAAGGATGAAAGGGAGAAGACAAGGATCCTGAAATTAAGGGATCATCAACTTGTTCGACGAAAGAATTGTCTATTCACCTGACAAAGATTCTGTCTGCAGTAAATGAGGGACAGCAGAAGTATTGTGAAACTGTTTACTGGCGTAGTGGCATAAATCATTTTGAAAAAACTCTAAAGATCTTTTGGATAATCTTAAATCAAGATCTTTCTCTCAGGTATCCTCCATCAAAACTTTTGATTTTTCAACTCTGTATACCACCCTACCGCATGACAAATCAAAAACCCGCTTAAAACATTAGGACAAAAAAAAACGATCCACCAAACACTGTGAAGCTAAAGATTGAGCAACACAAATTACTTAAAAAGCAGGGGTGAATTCAGGTGTTCCTCAAAGGTTAGTAGATACTGATCCTCTAGTGGCACCCGTCGTGCTACACTTCGATGGCAAGTCATAAATGAGGAAAGAACAATATCGTGATTACAACAAATTGAACATATCCATGGTCATTTGTGACATAGATATTCAGTAAAGGGTAAGGTCAATATTAAAATATTGTTTGTTTCCCAATCCCGACATTTTCCAGCCAGGTGTGGGTAGATAGGTTGGGAAATTATTTTATTATTTTTAAAAAGAGGATTTTTATTGCTTTTACTATAATAATACAGATGTAGATATCTGATTAATTTAGTTATTTTATTTTAATACTGTAAATATTAAAATTCATTGTTTGTATGAAAATAAACATAATTTACATGCCAATATTTTATAGAATGCCTAATTGTACTTTTGTGAATGTTGGTCAATTTAAACCTAAATTTTACAGAAAACCTTTTCAAATAGGTCTACTCGAATACATTTATGCACGAATTGTCCGTGCAGAGTTTCACGTGAAAGACCAAGAAAATCGGTCGTATTCCTCACTTGCCAGTTGATTACCACGGAGGAAACTTTAAAAGCTCAGTCGAATACCAAAGGAGGAAACTTTATATTGCTGCTCTGATAAATGATAAGTAAACTTGACTGTATTATATAAGCTTAATTTATGCTAACTTCAACTGAAATGTAATTTTTACAATTCATTACATGGTATATTTTGGAAGTTCATTATCTCATTTTAAGTAGTTGTTTTTTTTTAAACTTGTAATTACTGCGGCATTTTACATTTTTAATTTGGTAAAGGAAACTGTTTTTGATTCTATAAAAAAGCATATTTTTAAATAAGACATAATTTAATTCTTTTACTATATATCATGTGCAAAAATGTTGATTAATTGTTACTTTGTATATGTTCTTAGTCAAATTTTATATAATCTTTCCATACAACAGTTAAAATCTCTAGTATGTATGTTTACTGTTAAAAATCCACGAAACAAACATAACAAATATATCAGATGATTAAATTAATTTATCATAGTTTAAAATTAAAAAAAAATAAAATAAAATAATTTATCATATATTTAGTGGTAAATACCACTGTCGTCAAAGAGCTCCAGTCGGAATTGTTCTGTCATCTTCCGGTACAAGTCAATTAGGCATGTTTGCCATACAGGCGACGACAAAAAGTAAGTATTATGATCATATAGTATTATTATATCTTGAATCCAGAAGATGTCGTTATCGGTCGATTATTTTTGTTTGATTTTACCTATATGTTTCTGTGGTTAATTTCGTCGATTACTCAGATATAGATAAAATGATGGACATAAACAATGAAAAATGCTAATAACGAGATTGAAATCATCAAATAAAGCTATAAAAAGTAGTATATATGTGTAATTAAAGTACAGAAACCCTTTGTAATGCTTATATACATGATAGTTTGCACTGGCGTGCCACCATGAATAGTTTTAGACTTACTACAGTAAAAAACACAATGCTTATATACATGATAGTTTACACTGGCGTGCCACCATGAATAGTTTTAGACTTATTACAGTAAAAAATACAATGCTTATATACATGATAGTTTACACTGGCGTGCCACCATGAATAGTTTTAGACTTATTACAGTAAAAAACACAATGCTTATATACGTACATTCTTGTCAGACACTACTTTCCGGTTGGGTCCCAAAAATTGTGTTTCATTAGAACCGGTTTTGTCGTTGTCAAAAATTGAAAGAATAGCGAAAACAGCTCAATATCACAATGATGTTTCCTTTTTGTAATTTATTTAAGGTTCATTATAACACTTGTCAATGGTATGTTCGACTTGCAAATTGATAAAAAGGAAAAAAAATTGTCTTCAATGAATAAAAGTTGTGAAAAAAAAACAACAGTACATAGTCAAAATAGTTTACATGTGGGTGTTTTGTTAAAAGAAAAGAAAGAAATACAAAACGGTTTGTGCAGAATTGGCACTCGCTAAGTCACCTTCGACAGATGGTCATGGTTTTGAATAGAACTTATAAATCTTTTTCTTTATTTGCTATGCAGTTGGATTATTGCAATATTCAAAGAGTGTTTGAACAAAAGTAGGAACTCTCACTGTTTATATAGATATCAAGTAACTCTTATTGTTTTTGGATTAATTTTTGTTTTCAAATAACATATTGAAGGACAATAAGAAATTTTGATTACAAAAATAATAAAAAGAAAATAAAAATAGGGAACCGCATCGGTAGCGTAATGGTTAGCGTGCTCGCCTCGAGTACGATAGATTGTGGGTACGAACCCGGGGTCTTGTCAAGCAAAATAATATAAAATTAGTATCTATTGCTTCTCCCCTAAGAACGCATCATTAAGGAGATAGAGCAAAGATTGGTTGGCTCCGAATCAGAATAATGTGTCCGAGTGGAGCGACATATCTACCGTCCAATGATTGTTGTTAGCTCACCTTGCCAAAGGCAATGTGAGCTTTTGCCATCACTTGGCGTCCGTCGCCCGTCGACTGTCGTCCGTCGACTGTCGTCCATTAACTATTCACATTTTAATCTTTTCCTCTGAAACGCCTAAACCAAATGAAGTGAAACTTAGTAGGAAGCATCTATGGTAGGTCCTCTGTCAGGATTACTCATTTCACCCCGATCCGTTAACAAACATGGTCGCCATAAGCGACTCTTGTTTCTGATTGGCAGATTGTTTTAAAAATCTTCTCCTCTAACAGTTCTTAGCCAAATGAACCGAAACTTGGTATGAAGCAACTATGGAAGGTCTTCTAAAAAGATAGCACATTTCATCCCGATCCGTTGACAAACATGGTCGTCACAGACAATTCTTGTTTCTGATTGGCCAATTTCTATCAATCTTCTTCTCTGAAATTGCTTAGCCAAATGAGCCGAACTTTGGTGGGATGCACATATAGAAGGTTCTGTCTGTATTATGTTTCCTCAAAGCAGAATGAAAGGTGAACGACATAGGCTCAGACCTCGGAGCCTCTATTTTCAGTGAGCTAGCAATATAAAAATTCAACTCAGCATGTTGGTATAGAACAAAGCGAACGTCAACATCATCTCATTCAAAACTAACTTGTTCTCGCCATGATATAGCTGAAAATTTGCATATCGTGTGCACCTTTTGAGTTTGATAAGTGTTAAAATGAACCTTTAGTATGCAACTGTTTGCTCAGTACATATTGCAAAAACCTGTCCAAGACATGGCATACGCACACTGTTTGATATTATGATTGTACATTTTGTTATGAAATTCTTGTTTTGTTTTATTTGCATTTCAGGTAGAGATAAATACTGGAAGCTTGTAGGCTCTTTCTACTGTCGAACAACATTCTTGAATTTTATATGAGGATTATCGCAAGATTGAAACATAAGATGTTTTAATAGTATTTCTTCGCTGTCCCGTTAATGTTTTTTTTTATCCTGCACTTGTTTTATTCGAGTATTCACATTGTATTGATCAGATATTTTTTTGTTATACATTTGCATTTGGTTTCTGACCAAGATATCTTTTTCTGGTACCTGATTCATGTTGAGCGACGGTAAGAAACAGTAACAGGAGTTATGCTTATAAGCTAATAAACTTATAAGAGCGAACTTCACAGAGGACACAATAAAAAACGATAAGAACAACGCTTGTTTCTGCTCTTTTTAGATAATTTGACAGTTTCATTGTCGGAAAATATATAATTCATTTCCATTCAAAATATATACGAGTGATTGAAATTCTTTTGGCATTAACATTGGTGGATTGGCGGGGGACTATAACATCCAAAGCACGAACATTTGTCGTGTTACAACTTGTAACGAACGTTGCATTAATCGAGTGCACCTAACATTTTCTTTGTATACAAACTGCCAAACATCGTCCGTGCGAAAAGGATTTCAATACTACAGCCTTTGTTAATTTGCTTATCTGTAATGTTAATGGAAACATTATACTGTGAAGAAACTTAAATATCGTATCCATGACGTTATTTCCACAGA
>MJUT01009415.1:16787-55032 GCA_002080005.1 Gigantidas platifrons | reverse complement strand
GTGTCTGGGAAACAGTTGATGCGAAATAAAATAATAATGTAATAGAATGTAAAACTGGGTTGTTATAGTAGTAGCTCCTACACCAACTGTTCTTTCTATTTTTGGCACTATTCAATAATTATATTACATGTAGTAGTTCCCCCTATATGTGAATAACATATTGATGTCTCTGGAGTTTGCTCTCAATTTACTATTTCAAAGTTTGACATCTTTTTCTAGAAGTATACTGATATTTTGCGATTGTGCATAGCATACAAAAAATCTACATGCAAGCATGTTCGATCGTTTAACATCACCTTTGGTGCTTTCATTAAAAAAAATTGTGTTTTTTTTATATTAAATATTATTGTTTGATTACATGTTAAGAATATTCTTAATCCTGGTGTGATTATTTACTGGTATTATGATATATGATTCAATTTCTAATTATGCAATTTCTGTAGATTTAGGTCATTTCACAGGATTGTTTATTGGTATAATTATATATGATGCAATTTCTGTAAAATTTCGGTTATTTCACAGGGTCAGTAGTGCATGATCCATTAATGTGCACTCCTGATTGGTCTACATCTATTTCAACATCCGTGGTCATGTTTCTTTGCAAACCTGTTGCCGAAAAATGTGTGTAAATTCACACGGTCAGTGCATGATCAATTAATTTACACTTTTGATTGGTTAACATCTATTCTTAGCATACGCGGCAAACACACTGCCGACCAATTCGGATGTTCGAAATTATATGTAAAAAATGTTAAATCCCTCCCCCTGACCACCCAATTTTAATTTAGATCATTATACCAGTTATTTTCAACAGGGCACTTTTTTGTCCCCACCTTTGCTATTTTATGTCATTTATTCATTTGATGTTATGTAATTATTATATAATTTCAGTCATGATTAAGTTATATTATGTAACCAATTTTATATATGCAATTTATTGCAATTTAAAATAATGATTAAATGACCTTTTCCACAAATCAGTGTTTGTTTAATTTAGCAAACTAGCAAGGACTCTGTTCACTATATTTAATCTACAGGTATAGTGGTTGTCATAAATTAAAATATTGCGTTATAAAAAGAATCTCCCACTACTCATTTGATGCGCCTGGACAGCTACATAAAGTGAGTGTAGCGTATTGAGCACCAACCGTGATGGCAGTGCCACAAAAAGCATAGAAAAGCAAGTGTTCGCGACAGTAGCAATTTAACATAGAAATAACGATTTTTTTATTGTACAAAGTAGCTGAAATTAGTTGCCATGGCGAATATTCATACCATGAATCAGTATGTATCGCCTTTGAGATATTTCCTAATCATAACTATTGTTAAATTGCAATATAATGCTCAATAACAATAAGATCAGTGGTATTTACATACTGACAAACCCGGTTATTTGTAAATGGCCCAACCGGTTTGTATACATGTTTACATTTTGACCAAGCCGGATTTCAAAAACATCTGTTGACATCATGTTTTAGGGTATAACTAGTTACTAATTGACTTTTCATCAACAAAATTGTATTTATGGCCCCATCATATAGTGTTGTGCTTTGTTTGACGGTATAACGCAATAAGAAAACAATTGTTGAAATTGAAAATGGTCATTTATTATTAAATGACATAATTAAAGATGCAATAAACTACAAAATTACACATAATTAAAAATGCAGTAAACTACACATAATAACCAGATATTATATGAATCGCATAAAACATTTTCAAGACAAAGTTCTAGATATTTACTAGAAACTAAAAAACCGTCAAAGATGGGGGTAAAACCGCCAACATCAAAGATACATTTTCATAAAATAGGGAGGGTGGGAGGGTGTTTATAAAATGAAGTTTCAAAACATGAAATTGATGATGATGTGAAATGTGTAATGATGGCTAGCAGGAATGACCAGTTGTTTCTAGGGCATGCGCAGTCAAGCCATTAATGAACTCTGAAAAAATGTACTGTTCAAAGGGAAGTAATTCAGATAATTCTAATGTGATGTGCCATAAAAATATTTATAAAATATAAAATGCCTTTATGGCCCCATCCTATAGTGTTGTGCTTTGTTTGACGGTATAACTCAATAAGAAAACAATTGTTGAAATTGAAAATGGTCATTTATTATTAAATGACATGATTAAAAATGCACTAAACTACAAAATTACACAATTAAAAATGCAATAAACTACAAACAACTACACATAATAACCAGATATTATATGAATCACATAAAAAACATTTTCAAGACAAAGTTCTAGATATTTACTAGAAACTAAAAAACCGTCAAAGATGGGGGTAAAACCACAACATTATTGAGCAATATGTAATTTTGCTTAATAGACATATTGTGAAAGAAACAATATACCCCATCCTTGTATTTTTAAGTAAAATCAAACATTCATCGATATTTTTTTTCTTTTTGGGCAACATTTAATTCATTCGTAAATGCAAGATATAGCGATATTTCAGTTGATTGTAATGATTTTGAAGCCGGATTCCTTATAATTTATAGAAAAATCTAATTTTACACTGCAAAAATACATGATATTTGGACAAAAAATTAAATTAATGATAATAACAATCATAAAGCTTCATAATCCAAAACATTATATACACAGTATATTTATAAATAATTACGATAATTATCCGTGTCTGCTTGATAAATACCGCTTTAAAATATCCCGGATGTTGACCAAGCATTTTCGATCGGAGCTCTTTGACGACAGTGAATACAGTAGTTTTTAATATTTGATAAAGTGGCAGATGCCTACCCTTTATCATACCCCCTACCCTTTATCATACCCATACCCTTTATCGTACCCTTACCCTGTATACTCTCCTGTTTAAATATATGATAAAGTGTATAAAACATGGCAAAATCCGTATCATATGCCGTATCATCCCGAGATACCAATATCATCCCTCGGGCCTAANATCTCGGGATAAATATTTGGTTACACTTTTGAATTTTTGTCTTTTACAGAGAAAAAACAAATAAATAAATGACAATTGAACTTACAAATACTTCTCAATTAATTCCATTCAGGACACCATTTGAAACTTCTTGTTATTTCACCCACGTGGATGTTTGTTTTGGTTTGCTAATCACGGCTTTTTATTATGGAAATTTCGTATCGATATCAATCAGCTGATTTAGAAATGGATGACTGGCGCATGTGACGTCACGAGTGGTTCAACCTCGTTATCGCACTCAGAATCTGCATAATTTCTAGGTCAGCAGAAAGGGCGATAAAAGGGGTGTTTATCCCTTTGTACGTATCGTTAATCACATGAAAGTGAAAAAGAAATTATTTTTACAGCATTTTGGAAGTATTTCACTAAGTTTTGTGAAAAATTTAAAAATCGTGTCATTTGTCCTTTAACAAATTTAAAAAAATTTTAAATTTCAAAATTGTTCAAAAAATTTCTAAATTCAAAAAATGTCCAATTCTCAAAAAAATTCAAAATTCTCATAAAATACAAGTATTATCAACTATATGATATAATGAACATTACATGCCAAAATCTGTATCACATGCCGTATCAACCCTCGACCTATATCACCCCTCGGGCCGGTGACCCTTGAGGTGATATAGGGTTCTCGGGTTGATACGACATGTGATACAGATTTTGACATGTAATATTCAGTATTGGACAATTATCTAGCCCTGCAGGTCAATTTGTATTCGACTGTAATTTTGTTCAGAAATTCCAATTGAATCACAAATATTCAAATTACCTTTAATAATAACGCATTGGAATTTAATTTAGTTTTGTCGTAGTAATTTCTCTCAATGTACACTTCAACTGTGTGATATTATAGCTTAAATACATAAAAAAAAATATATATATACATTGCATTATGGCACTAAATTATAAGTTCTTTTGATAAAGTTAATTGACTTAAATTTGTTGTCTTTTATTTCTAACGGGTCTATTTTGTTTTTACATGTCTAGAGGTGTTAGAAGAGGAACAGCTAGACCACCAATGCATGGGCGTGTGTTAAGAGGTAGAGTTGTTGAACAAGAACCATTACATAGACCAGTTGACAGGCGTAGACGACGAGGAGTTGATGAAGATGCACAACTACAGCAAAATGAACCACATGCACAGCCACCACCTAAGGAGATGAAATCTTCGGAAGTTCAAGCAGATATAAATGGCGAGGATCGTAACATAAACAATGTAACGTAAACCGTCCCAAAATCGTCACCGACCGAAAGTCGTCATCCTGAAACCTTGCATTATTTTCGCTTCCGTTCACGCTGCAAAAAGTGGACACGCGGTTTATTGGCGGAAGTAAGTATCTAATTTTATAATATCATGTCTTTATACTAGATTTTGAAAAGTAGCAAGCATGAAGACAGGTTTAAAGGACCTCTGTAGAAATGGTACACATGACGCATCGGGCGATGGTTCCCCGAATTTTTCCTTCTTATGGCGATTGATACGTACAGCGCCATTTAGGAAAGTGACGTCAATCTGAGAGGCTAAGACAAACAAAAAATAGTTTTTCTTTCAAAAGACAGATTTTTATAATTGCAGAGCTGTCGCATATGGTCATATTTCGTGTGTAAACTTGAGTGACGACCCTAAGGCAGTATATGACGCCTTAAAGTCATTAGATTTATAACTGTATAGGGTGGTACAAAAATTTATATGTAGCTTATTATTTAATGCAAAATCCGTAAAAGATAGAGCAAATCCCTTGTCACACCACCGCAAGCTCTTAACAGTTGGTACTGTTTACCATTTGGAGCCAAAACCAATAAATACAAATGTAAGTATGGAATGCAGTTGCAACTTATGATCGTTCTAGGAAAGTAGGAAATTTAAGGCGAGAAAATGCAGCTGCTATTGCCACAGTTATTGAATTGAAAAGTGTTGGTAATTTGACTTTATATTTCAATTTTAAGAACAAATTCAAAAATTTAATTTGTTATTTTGAATTTTGCTAAAAAAAGACAAAATAATGAAGACTTTAGTACGGTTAAAAATTGCTTGACGACCAAAAGACAGGGGGTGTGAGGACTTGGAGACAGTGCTGTCCTTAAGTCGTCTGATCAACCCTTGGTCTCATTAAGGAAAAATCTACCCTATTTACGATTGTTTGACGACCTCAGGGGTAAGTAAATCATCTTTCTGAATACTTTTTCTTGCCATCAAAGCCAATTCATCACGTCCTAAAGTCGTCAGATTATTACAGCGTATAGAAAAATGTATACCCCGGACGACTTAAGGACGGTTTACGTTATTTAATACAGATCATATGTTGCTTAAATGTAACAATGAAACTGATATATTTATATCAAAGTTCACTAAAAACAAAATTTGGAAAATTAATTACTTCAAATTCGCTAGGGTAGCCTGGACCTAAGGAACATTTGTTAACTGACAAAATTAGAAATAAAGAGAGAACAAACATCGGCTCAAAAATATACAAAGAAAAATCTGTAATGTAGACATATTTAATTGTCTTTAACTGATATATATAAATAAAGCAATATAAATATACAATTAATACTGTATTTAGAAACAAGCATCTCTGCAAATACAAATATGTTTCTATAAGAAAAACTAAACACTGACACTGTTCACGAAAGCTTCAAAGTAGCTGTATTTTTAATATTATATATTTATAACTTCAATAAAAACAAACGACACTCCATTCACTTAAAAGTTTACTTAGGTTTAAAGATAAACATTTACAGATAAACATTTGCAGATAAACATTTACAGATAAATATCTACAGATAAACATATACGGTTCGTTACGGATTAGATTATTGATCAAACTTTAGTAACTAAAAAAATACAATAGATTATTATTCCCGAGCAATACTAATAAGAAAAATATAATGGAAACCCCCTATTCATATTTTTAAAAGGAGTCAGTGGGCTGCAGATGAAATATCGTGGTTCAAAAAGCGATGAAATGTGCTTCAAATGAAAACATTGATGAAGTCTAGGATTGCATTTTTCCTCATATGTTTTTTTTAGCATACGTATCGAATGGTAAAATAAGGTGGTAGTATTCTACGTAAGCCTCTGATGCATAGCGTTTGCTTATGTTGAACTTGACAATAAGTGCCGGATTTAAGACAAATGAGGCATGTGCTAGTTAAGTTAAGAGGGCTCTTACTTCAGTTACTTGGGCCCTGAAGGAGGCAATAGACTCTAAGCTATTATATATTGACCATATATTTGGCAAGTTGCCCTCCACCGGGCCAACGGGGCCCTTTGCTTAAGCACATCTAAGCACAATGGTAAATCCGGTGCTGTAGACAATACATTAAAGACAGCCTACGTCAATGGGTACTAGTTCTAGTTGGTGTAGGGCCGTGTAATGATGGAAAAGTAGGACCGAAGGATTATAAACTTTTACTTTTACTAACTTTTAAAATTTACGGTATATGACAAGACAATGTACCACTTCAATCATACAATATTTGTACAGATATTGATATGAAATAATCACAAGCTCAAGGTTCAATATAATTTACTTCCTGGTCCAATCAATATGGCGCAAGTATCATCAAACAAATGTGATATTTGTGAGGAAGCAATTAGTAAAGTATTTTGTTATGAATGTCACCATTTCCTCTGTCAGACATGTCAGGTCTGGCATGAAAGGTTCCCGTCAAATAAACGACATACGATAGTTGATTCCAGTCACACAGACAGATCCGCCTTTACTACAAAACTCGTCTGTGAAAAGCATAATCAGGAATATGCTCATTATTGTCAAAGCTGTACGTGTTTAACTTGTGCCATTTGTGTCACTGAGGATCATAGTAGCCATTCATTTACTAGTGTCTCGGAGATTACTTCATCGCTCCGGCAAGATGTAAAGAAGACTGCTGACGACGTCACGACAAAACTAAAGCAGTTAACAGGTCTAATTGATGACATTCGTTCTGTTAAGTTACAACAAATTGACCACGACAAAGAAAAGTTCACCAGCGAAGTTAGATTTCTATCGGAAGACATTCATAACATTGTAAATTGTGTAGCTGATTTACATATTACACGTGCTAACGACTTTCTTGTTTTACAAGAACAAAACCTGAAACACGATCTCGCAAAATCTGAAAAAGTATACAAAGAGTATTCATCGGTGGCTACAAAATTTGAACGATCTCTACACGAAGCGCATGATATGACGTTTTTCGTTCAGCACAAACCATTAAAGAAGGACTATGATGACTTGGACGACATCCCAACACCGGAAGTACCCCAACGTTTAGAAGAATTTAAACAAGAGGAGTTTACTACATTGGTTATTGATAAGATGAAGGAAAAGCACGATTTAAGTTTGATAAGGTGAGTGATTTCTAAGTTTGACAAAATAAATAATTCTAATATGACGTCCCGTATTCGGTATTCAAATAAAGGCATATTTGAATACCAATCAAATATAGGCCACATATGCGCGCTGAGCTAAAAAAAAAATAATAATAATAATAATAAAAAAAATAATAATAATAATGATAATAATAAGGCACCTTCATGGTTAGCGATTTTCTATTATTGTTTATCTAAACATTGTTGAATTAAAGGAAGTTAAAATTAAATAAATCCTAATCAAGTCTTATCATAATTACAATCGTAACTACTCGGCCATTCTTGCTACTCTGCTAATAACCTCGTATGCAGATAGGAGAAATTATTCTTAAATTGTTTGCCGGAAGTTAATTATATATAAGCCGCACAAAAATATAGTCCACGAAAATCCAATATGGAAGACTTGCCAAGTCAAATCTTTAATCATGCAAAACTAATTAAAACTTTAACTTTTATCCATGAAAAAAATTGAAATATAGAAAATTGTCTAAAATATAACTTTATCAAACTTTCATGTCACTGACATGTGAAAAAGTAGTACGATTTATACGCCTAATGCATACGAGGTTATTTGCAGGGTAGCGAGAATGGCCGAGTAGTTACGATTGATCATAATTAAACTCTTATAAACACGGCTTTGTTGTGGCTATTCCAATTAACTCCGATTTCTATCTTATACTTCACCCATAACTTCCGGTTAACGGTGAAAAATGTGAATACTGGCAACACACATAAACGGTTTAAATATCAGTTAGAAACGACGAAAACGTTATCATGGGAATACCTGTAATAAAAACATGGGTAAGACAAACATAAAACATCTTTACAACGAAAAAATCCAGACATATTTTACTCTTTGTATGCTTTATGTTTATGTTGATATGTAGGCAGTGCCGGCCATCTTGACCGCCTCGAATTTTAAAATTGCTGTATTTGTCCTATTAGAATCGAAATAATTCATGCCGGCCATACTTTATTGTTAGTCAGATATGGGTAGGCTTTATATTCATGAGATTTAAACCCTCGCTATCGCTCGGGGTTAAATATTCATGAATATAATGCCTACCCATATGTGAATAACAATAAAGTATGGCCGGCATGAATTATTTCTTAAATTATAAGTTTGATACGGTAAATAATTTATAAGTTTGATACGGTAAATAATTTATAAGTTTGATACGGTAAATGATTTATTAGTTTGATACCGTAAATAATTTATAAGTTTGATAAGATAAATAAATTGTAAGTTTGATTCGGTAAATAATTTATAAATTTGATCAGATAAATTATTTATAAGTTTGATAGGTAAATGATTTATATGTTTGATAAAGTAAATGATTTATAAGTTTGATCAAGTAAATGATTTATAGGTTTGATCAGGTAAAGGATTTATAAGTTTGATCAGGTAAATGATTTATAAGCTTGATCAGGTAAATCATTTATAAGTTTGATTGGGTAAATAATGTATATGTTTGATAAGGTAAATGATTTATAAGTTTGATAAGGTAAATAATTTATAAGTTTGATCAGGTACATGATTTATAAGTTTGATCAGGTAAATGATTTAAAAGTTTGATAAGGTAAATAATTTATAAGTTTGATCAGGTAAATAATTTATATGTTTGATAAGGTAAATGATTTATAAGTTTGATAAGGTAAATGATTGAAGGTTGATAGGGTAGATAATTTATAAGTTTGATAAGGTAAATGACTTATAAGTTTGATAATGTGCACAGTGAGACACAACTTTTGACACTTATGTAGGAGCACTGTTTTAAGACATATATGTATCCACTATACAATAAGTGTCTATTCATTTTGTCTTGAATACCAAACATTTCTTTTTCATGTATTTGAAGTATTTCTGTTCCGGATTGGAAGACAGGGTTCTAGAATTTCCAGCTGATACTCTAGAACCAATTTGTCAAATAATTTGTCACTGACCAGTCTGTGGACATATGTAGTTTATTGTTATGTAATATTACTGTACTTGTAGATCTTTGAAAGAAAAAGATGAGGAAATCCTACACCTCAATTCACAACCGAAGGATGAAAGCGAGAAGATAAAGTCCATGACCAGGTACATAATTTATAAGTGTGATAAGGTAAATGATTGATAGGTTTGATAAGGAGAGTGATTTATACATTTGATCAGGAAAATGATCAATAAGTTTCATAAGGTAAATGATTTATAAATTTGATCAGGTAAATGATTGATAAGTTTGATAAGGTAAATGATTTGCGCTTGATAAGATAAATGATTTAAGTTTTGATACGGTAAATAATTTATTAGCTTGATAAGGTAAATAATTTATTAGCTTGATAAGGTGAGTGATTTATACGTTTGATAAGGTAAATAATTTAAAAGTTTGATAAGGTGAGTGATTTATACATTTGATCAGGTAAATGATTGATAAGTTTGATAAGGTAAATGATTTGCGTTTGATAAGATAAATTATTTAAGTTTTGATACGGTAAATAATTTATTAGCTTGATAAGGTAAATAATTTATTAGCTTGATAAGGTGAGTGATTTATACGTTTGATAAGGTAAATAATTTAAAAGTTTGATAAGGTGACTGATTTATTAGCTTGATCAGGTAAATGATTAATAAGTTTGATCAGGTAAATGATCAATAAGTTTGATAAAGTAAATGATTTATAAATTTGATCAGGTAAATGATTGATATGTTTGATAAGGTAAATGATTTACGTTTGATAAGATAAATTATTTAAGTTTTGATAAGGTAAATAATTTATTAGCTTGATAAGGTAAATGATTTATTAGCTGGATAAGGTGAGTGATTTATAAGTTTGATAAGGTAAATGACTTATAAGTTTGATAATGTGCACAGTGAGACACAACTTTTGACACTTATGTAGGAGCACTGTTTTAAGATATATATGTATCCACTATACAATAAGTGTCTATTCATTTTGTCTTTAATACCAAACATTTCTCTTTCATGTATTTGAAGTATTTCTGTTCCGGATTGGAAGACAGGGTTCTATAATTTCCAACTGATACTCTAGAACAAATGTGTCAAATAATTTGTCATTGACCAGTTTGTGGACATATGTAGTTTATCGTTATGTAAAATTACTGTAACTTGTAGATCTTTGACAGAAAAAGATGAGGAAATCCTACACCTCAATTCACAGGAGAAGTCAAATACCATGATAATGTCCAAAGACGATGAAATTAAAGAACTACGTGAGAAATTGAAATGGACAGAATTTGAAAACAGGCTCGGTGCAAGAAAACAGTTAGTAACAATAACATACGTGTTTCAATATATAGACAGACAGACCGACAGACAGATACTTATAGTTGGTATTTGTTGCTTCTCCGCTAAGCATGCAACATTAAGGAGTAAGAGCAAAGACTGGTTGGGTCGGAATCAGAATAATGTGTCAGAGTGGAGCGACATGTCTGTCCGCGGACTGTTGTTTCAGTAATAGAGGCATAATACTAATTAGAGAAGAGGAACACTTTTAAATTACAATCCTGCTGAACAAAGCAACATCAATGATGCATATAATCAGAACAAAATAAAAAATCACAACTGGAACGTCAAGAAAATCCAGAATTGATTTCAATTGCTATGCAAAGTAACTCTTCAAATGACTCACTTGTGGCATTAAAGAGTGAGTGAGTGATTTTTGTTGTTACTTTGTACTACTTAATTAACACAATTAGTTAGGTGTTTATAGTGCTAGCTCACTGAAACAACAGTCCACGTTATATCACGTGCTAATCTCCTTACTCTCTAAAACTACGTACTTAACAGAGAAGCACCAAATACCGGTGCTGAAGTCCCCGATCTAGAACACTCGAGCCGTTCACTCTATTCTCATTACACCACATATGCGGTTCTGTATGGCGGGCATTAGGACAAAAAAAACGATCCACCAAACACTGTGAAACTAAAGATGAAGCAACACAAATTACTTAAAAAGCAGGGGTGAATTCAGGTGTTCCTCAAAGGTTAGTAGATACTGATCCTCTAGTGGCACCCGTCGTGTTACACTTCGATGGCAAGTCATAAATGAGGAAAGTACAATATCGTGATTACAACAAATTGAACATATCCATTGTCATTTGTGACATAGATATTCAGTAACGGGTAAGGCCAAAATTAAAATATTGTTTGTTTCCCCAATCCCGAAAATCGACTTCAATATTATCGTCGATCGCCGGCTACTTTTTTTTTAGCAAGAAAGGACATCCCGATACATTAACAAACCTGGCCGTAACAGACAATTCTTGTTTCTGATTAGTCAATTTCTAATAACCTTCTCCTCTGAAACCGCTAGGCCAAATGAGCTGAAACTTAGTGGTAAGCAACTATGGATGGTCCTCTATAAGGATTGCTCAGTTTGTCCGGATTCGCTAACAAACATGGCCGCCACAGGCAATTGTTGTTTCTGATTGGTTGATTTCTAAATATATTCTCCTCTAAAACCGCTTGGCCAAATGAACTGAACCTCAGTAGGAAGCATACATGGTAGGTACATTATAAAGCTTGCTAATTTCGTCCCGATACGTTAACAAACATGGCCGCCATAGGCAATTCTTGCTTCTGATTAGTCGATTTTTAAAAAAATAGTATCCTCTGAAAACGCTTGGCCAAATGAACCGAAACTTGGTAGGAAGCATCTACGTAAGGTCCTCTATAAAGATTGCTGAGTTTGTCACGATTCGTTAAAAAACGTGGCCGCCACAGGCAATTCTTGTTTCTGATTTGTCGATTTCTAAAAGTCTTCTCCTCTAAAACCGCTTCGCCAAATGAACCGAATCTCAATAGGAAGCATATATGTTAGGTTAGTTATAAAGATTCTACACCTCGTCCCGATACGTTAGCAAACATCGCCGCCACAGGCAATTCTTGTTTCTGATTGGTCGATTTCTAGAAATTGTTCCTTTAAAACCACTTTGCCAAGTGAACCGAACCTCAGTAGGAAGCATATATTGTAGGTCCATTATAAAGATTGCTCATTTAAAAATGTCGTCCCGATACGTTAACAAACATGTCCGCCACATGTAATACTTGTTTCTGATTAGTCGATTTTTTAAAATCTTCTTCTCTGAAACCGCTTGGCCAAATGTACTGAACCTCAGTAGGAAGCATATATGGTAAGTCTATTATATAGATTGCTTATTTCGTCCCGATACATTAACAAACATGGACGCCACAGACATTTCTTGTTTCTGATTGGTAGATTTCTTTAAAAAAAATCTTCTCCTCTGAAACCGTTTGGTCAAATAAAGCGTAACTTGGTAGGAAGCATCCATGTAAGGTCCTCTATAAAATTGCTCATTTCGACCCGATTTGTTTACAAACATGGCCGCCACAGGCAAGTTTTGTTTCTGATTGGTCGATATTTAAAAATCTTCTCTGAAACCGCTTGGCCAAACAAACCGAAACTTGGTAGGAAGCATCTATGGAAGGTTCTCTATAAAGATTGCTCAATTTGTCTCTATTCGTTAGCAAACATGGCCGCCACTGGCAATTCTTGTTTTTTATTGGTCGATTTCTAAAAAATATTCTCCTGTAAAACCGCCTGGCCAAATGAACTGAACCTCAGTAGGAAGCATATATGGTAGGGTCATTATAAAGATTGCCCATTTCGTCCCGATACGTTAACAAACATGGCCGACACAGGCAATTCTTGTTTCAGATTGGTAGATTTCTAAAAAAAATCTTCTCCTCTGAAACCGTTTGGCCAAATGATCGGTAACTTGGTAGGAAGCATATATGGAAGGTCCTCTAATATAATTGCTTATTTTATTTCTACCCGATTCCCTAGCAAACATGGCCGCCACAAGCAATGCTTTTTTTCTGATTGATCGATTTCTAAAAATCTTCTCTGAAACTACTTGGCCAAATTAACCGAAAGTTGGTAGGAAGCATCTATGGAAGGTATTCTATAACGATTGATCATTTCGGCCTGATTCGTTATTAAACATGGCCGCCATAGTGAAAATTTGTTTCTGATAGGTCGATTTCTAAAATAATCTTCTCCTCTGAAACCGCTTGGCCAAAAAAAACAGAAACTTGGTAGGAAGTATCTATGGAAGATTCTGTATAAAATTTCATCAAAACTTAATGAAATGTGAGCGACACAGGATCAGCTCACTGATCCTCTAGTTTCATTCGTCCTTGTTAATCGTAATTATATGCTTGTATGTGGTTTACTAAATCGTTGGACAAAACAGAACTGGTACCTGAATTGTGTAGAAAACGCGGTATAAACCTGTTTTTATCATTATCGCTTCAGGTTTAGAAGTTCCCCAAGATTTCCATGGTTTTGGGTAAGTCAGTTAATTTACAAGAACTTGAATGGGATAAATTTCCTAATACCAGTGAGACTGAATTATTAAAGATGATCTCGTTTCATTTCAAATGACATTTGGAAGGTTTGGAAGGAGGACTGAATGAAGACAATGGTCAGTGTCAGGACAAACAAAATCATTTTCACGAAAGATAATCAGATCATTTATAGCACATCGTTCAAATCATTAGGACCTTTTAACTTTTACTCTTAAAAAGCAAAGGTGCTGCTCAAGGTTATGTTTACTTTAGTATAAACATATTTTATTAATTAATTCAATATTACACATTATGATAATACACATATAAATTGTACAGACATTTAAATTAATCAATAGGATTCGGAAACAAGTGGTTATACTTATATTAATCCGTATCCCTGTTGTTATCTGGTTTTCAAGGTTTAATTAGTATCGAAAGGTAGAAGTGTATTGAGAATTAATCAAGTGCTACATTTGTAATCAGTCGTTGTCAATGTTATTTTTGGTGTGCTTTAGTGAAAAAAATGTTTACTTTAGTGACCTATTTCACATTAAAGCGTAAGTTGAGGCTATGTTTTTTTTCTAAAATAATAATTTGATACTGAATGTGTATTTCCCCACTGACATTTTGAATATGTCTCTGGAAATTAAGTAAAAACAACAAATATAAACATGATAAAACTTTAATTACAATAACAGCAGTTATATATACATATCAAACTTTAATTAAGGGTGGCTCAGTGAGTTAGGTAGTTGGATTACCTAACACCTCATACAAGCATATTACCAATACGACATGGCTTCGCACCCAGACTTGTAAATTCCAAAAAAAAAGCGCCTCGCAAGTGATAAAGCTTACCAGTTGCTTGTCCATGGCCGGTGGTTCTCTCTGGGTACTCCGGCTTCTTCCACCATTAAAACTGGTCGCCATGATATAGCTGAAATATTGCTGAAAGTGGCGTTAAAGACAATAATTCAAATCAATAATTAATTAAATTTGAGACATGTTTAGATCAGCCATTAGACTATGTTCTAATCCCCACAAAAAAGACAACATATAAGAGGGAATTTTCATTTTTCATGTTATGAAAGAAGGCAAATCACACAATAATTGGCTATTATTAAAGCTGAAACTAGGTCCCAAAGAGTGTCAGAATGCAGGGTTTGGCTTCATTTATACCTGGCTGAAAAGTTAAGGCGGTCGCTTTAGATTGCTGTCTACTTTAAATTTTTTGCCAGCTGCTTAAATTTCTATTGAAAGCCTGAAGATACGGAAATATTTATTTTTCCAAAAAAAAAAAGTATTTTTTATTACTTTTACTATAATAATACAAATGTAGATACAACACATGTATTTGATTTAGTTATTATAATACATGTTAGATAAGTCTGCTTCCTACCTTGACCTACATCTCGAAATTGACAGTGAGGGACGGTTAAGAACGAACCTTTACGACAAAAGAGATGATTTAAATTTTCTCTTTGTGAACTTTCTTTTATATGTAGCAACATTCCAGCAGCACCTGCATATGGAGTATATACCTCTCAGTTGATACGATATTCCTGAGCTTGTGGTTCGTGTAACTCGATCTTTAGTTTTATGTGTATGCTTTGTAGATTGTTTTTTGTCTTTTTGTACTTTTTCTTTTGGCCATTGTGGTGTCTGTTATTCTTCGATATACGGATTATAATTGCCCCCTTTGGTATCTTCAAACTCTTCTTAGACGAGATATTAATCTGTATATAATAAACTGCATACCAGGTATTCAAATTTATATATTTTTCTAGGGTGAATTTAACGGAAAAACTTAAGAATCAGAAAAAGACACTCCATGAAAAACAATAAATACTAACAATATTGAAATTTGTTAAATGTCAGAGAAACATCTGATGAAACTTCTTAAAACTAAGACTGAATTCTGCACAGTGACACAACTTTTTACACTTATTAGTATTAATATTGATCTGGTATTTATAGGTTGCATGCATCTTGTACTTTTTTGCAAAACCAAAACCAAAATACCGGAGGTGCGCTCAGGCTCTCGAGAAGGGTAATCAGTGCCTGTTTATTATAAAACACCCGCTGTGTTACTATAGTCAAGTCCGGTAAAAGTTGTGTCGATGTTATAGGAGAGACATAATCTAGTGAAGAGGAAATGATTCATTGTCCTTTTAGAAATGGATCGTAACGACCAATCAGTTGGCGATGACGATCGTAGAATGTTTTAGTGATGATTTCAACCTAGGAGCAATGTTTTAAGATATATATGTATCCACTATACAATACAATCAAATAAAATGTTTTTTTCTATATAATATATATATAAACTATACAATAAGTATATATTTATTTTGTCTTGGGTACCAAACTTTTCTTTTTCGTGTATTTGAAGTGATTATATTCGGGACTGGAAGAAAGGGTTCTAGAATTTCCATGAAAGGATAAAGGCAAAGACTGAAATTAGGAATCTATGTGAGAAATTGGATACACTAGAATTAAGAGTTTCAAACAGTTAGTAACAATAACCCATGTATACTGGTGTCTAACACGATTTCCACATCAAGTGATGTTCGTATGTTTAATATTAACACGACATGCGTCACATGTGGAGCAGAAACTACTAAGCCATTCGGAGGACATGAATTCCCCCCAGTTTTTAGTGGGGCTCGTATTGCTTGACCTGTAGATTTACGGCTTCTGGTCATCCCTTTGGTTTCTTCAAACTTTTCTTATATTCCTAGACATCTATTGATAAAATAACGATACCGGTAGTTGATGATGTATAATGACTTTGATATCCCAATGGCGAATTGTGCTTTCTACTTTTCTGCTCCACATTCGAAATGTTTGTATCAAATTTGATTTGCTAATAGTATAGTCTGTTCTTATCGTGAAATATCAGCAGTACTGATTGCAGTTGTCAAGCTAATTATTGAATCTTAAAGGTATATTGTCTACCACATTTGTATTTTTTGTCATACCCAAAATTATTGTTGTTTTCCGTACTGACCTTCATAAAATGAATATTAAACACCGAATTAATGGCGAATACGCTACGAAACGTTAAGATTCAAACAACATTAAACGAGCGTGACAATCATGAAGTGTTTGAATCTTAACAGCATTTTCCTTACCTCAAAGCTAAACCCCAGAGAATTCCAAACTTTCGTTTTTATAGGTGGCGCTGTCACTTTCACTTTGAATTTTTTGTCATTCTGGACAATAGTTCCGATAACGATAGTATTGGGTCTTTTTTGTCAAAAAAAAGAACACCAATCGTATATTTTGCAGCATAACTGTTTAATGATAACTTAAACAAATTATTTATGGACAGTTAAAAATTGTAAACAATATGCCTTTAACGTGTCAACATCTTATATCTAGTTGTAATACCACGAATTAATTTCTTTAACATTTTCTACTAAATTTGGGATTTTTCTAGCCTCCTTGGCCATTTTATCGTAAGTTTGACCTTTCCAAGACCACATAGCTCAAAATAACTCTTATATATTGAACTTCTATTATCAATTTTAAGTATTCCATTCCATTCAATATTTTTCACAATACTACAAAGCGAAAGGAACTTTTTTCTTTAAAAGAGACTACTTTTGTTCTAAGCTCTGATTGGTGAATTAGTGGTTTGAAACCTATATCATCTGGAATGCATTAGGAATTTGGTTCATTCCCATTGACTGTCAGTACATCAATTGATTGTGGGATAGTTTTCAGTAGTTCCTGAATTCTAACGTGGACGATAAAGTGAAGCAAAAAAACATACCACACTGGTTCATCCCCTGGATGCAAGTGGAGAGTAGTGTGCGGACCGGAGCTGGAACCGTCCGGAGTTTGCTATAAACCCACACCGTCAGGGGCTCTCCTAGCATTTCCAGTTGCAGCTAAATTATCTTTGACCTGCTGGCCATACTTTCTTCCTTTCTGTACAATGTTTATGTATATGTTATCTGGATGTAAATTGATTGATATAGAAACAGCGAGTGAGCGAAGCAGGCTGATATTTCCAGTATCAATCATACTCATATTCAGATGGCATGTTTATCATCCTTAAATGAAACATAAACACGGCTATACATTACATCTATAGATTTCGATATTTGTATTTTCGCGGGAAAAATCAAAGAATTTAAAATATTCATCCGCACTCACTCCTCAGCCAAGATACGCTTCAAAACTTAGTTCGTAAGTAGTTTGATTAAAAACGTAGATATCAAATTTAGTTCCTGGAATAACCTACAAAATCGAAAATATACCATTCATTATTACAGTGAATGGTTGATTTTATAACTTAACTTAATGAACATTTAGCAAAAAAACATAGTTCAAAGACAATGATTTAAAATAATGAAAATTTAAATGAAATCATATTCTTGCGCAGCATCAATCACCTTCCGGTTAAACTATATCGATGGTGTAATGGTAACGTGCTCGCTTCGAGTGCGGTAGATCGTGGGTACAAACCCCGGTCGTGTCAAACTATACAATTGTTATTTGTTGCTTCTCCGCTAAGTACGCAGCATTAAGAAGAGCAAAGACTGGTTGGCTCGGAATCATAATAATGTGTCCGAGTGGAGCGACATGTCTATCCGCGGACTGTTGTTTCAGTGAGCTAGCAATATAAAAAATCTAAGTCAGCGTGTTGGTCTAGAATAAAGCGGACCTCATCCTCATCTCATTGAAAATTAACGTGTTCTCTCCATGATAAATGAAATATTGCTGAGTTGGTGTTAAACAACAATCATTCACTCACCTTCTGGCTAAGAAGGCACAAAGGTCACGACCTCTATTATTAAGGTAAAAGAAACGGTAGTGCCAAAAGAGGCTATCAAGAATTGTGTCAATTACATTTTTGTATGACGATTTGTGTTGATATTGTTGTCAGTTCTTAATATTTCATTTATGCAAAAAAAAATGAAATGTTAACTAGTTAATGGTGTTGATGAATTTTATTTACTTTTGTCATCTTCACAGGGATTATAGTTTAAATGTTTGGAGAATTTGGTGATAACTCCTGCTAACTGTTGATAAGTCCTCTTCAGCTCACGCGAACTTTGATACGGGTTTTGCTTATGGAATCAGTAGGTAAATATAGCAGGAGGGAAGGATGATAAATATTGTTTCACTTGTTATCGTCCTGAATATGACATGAAATATTTGTCATTGGACAACAATCAATCAATGACAATGTTCTTGTGATGTTATTGATCGGCATACGAAGTACTGTTATACATTATAAATGTATTTGGCATATGGTACTGTAGCCTAGACGTGACTTTATTTATATTAATGTATTAATACATTTTTGTTCTTTTATTCCACAGGGATACATGATGGAACCATAGTAAACTTAAACCTAAAATAAAGGTACAAGATAAACCTAATGTCTAAATATTTTAATTTACCCTGCTCTTGATCAACTTGAATAGTAATATAAATGTTTTTTTAAATACATGTACTGTCACTGACCGAAATATATCTTTTCTGGTACCCATATATATATATGAGATAAATAATATGTATGATAATGGATACATCGATGAAAAACTCTCGAATACTATCTAAAATCCACAAAGCCAATAACCCAGGTAGACCAATTGTCTCTGCTAAGCTAACGGTCATCCCACTGGAAAAAATCTCAGAATTTGTAGATTTCCACCTTCGTCAACATATTGAAGCTCTTCCATCTTTTATCAAAAATACCACTGACTACTTACAAAAATTGGCAGCTCTGAATCCTTTACTCTCCAACACTACTCCGGTCACTATGGATGTCACCTCCCTCTACACCAATATTCCTCATTCCGATGGCATCGAAGCCTGTAAGGAAATTTGGGAATCTCGTTAGGTTAAAGTTCCACCTACCGACTGCTCGGTTACTATGCTTACGATGGTGCTTAAAAAGAACAACTTTACTTTTAATGGAGACCTGTGGAGTGTTTTTCAACGTGAGAATCGGGAAAGATTTTGGATTAAAGAACTTCGTGTTTTACATCCGGACGGTATTAACAGAAAACAATAGGTTCTTATATATATTTTCTTTCACAGTGTTTATAGTTAACGAATATTTTACTACTGTCACAAAGTTAAGGTTTTGTGCCCACCACCTTTTATTGACGAAATTCATTAACATTCTCAAATGCGTCACACTTTGTCACCTGACTATTAAGTGACTTGTAATTATACCACCTAATCTTTACAAACTCAGTCTAATTTTGAAAGACATTGAAGAAGGTCATTTGTTGATCGAAAATTTTGTCAATATATTTTTCGTAACATCTTTATCAGTATTGTTGCACAATACTCTAGACTTAGACTTCTATATTATACAATTAATTACACCCTTGGCACTCAAGGTGACCTGACCTGACCAAGGCCAACGGTCGAGGTCAGGTCAGGTCACCGAGAGTGACAAGTCGAGAGGTCCTCATATCCTGGTATTGACTTCTTAGATAGTAATCATTTGTTTTATTATACCGAAATAAACTGGACAAGGCACTAAGTATGAATTGAAACATTAAGCATGTTCATATAATTTATGTTGAATAACAACAAACTTAACAAATAACAAAAAACTCGAACACCACTATAGTATTAAACGCTTCTTTACAGGAGTTCACAAACTGAATAAATGTCCGAAGGCCGTTTATGTAAAGTTTGTGAGTGCATCGGTACATGCATGAACTCCTGAAAAGAACCGTTTGATACTTATAATTCTTAAATTCAATATTGTAGATAAAAATGTTTTATGCTTGCATATCCCTGGTCTAAAAATCGCACAAATTAAAACTCCACGAAATGTTGTTGACGACTTTGGAACATTAACAACATGACGTCATATGAAGACTTCCAGTTTAAGACGTAAAGATCAGACGTTATTTGGCTTCGTGTACGCTTCAATTTTAATAAGATTTAACTAAAATTAAGTTTACAAGGTAGTTATTTTAATTATTTTTGTATATTGTTGTAAATATGACATGTAGAATTTCACGTTTTCAAGATGGTGGATCCTCGTAGTTACTGCTTGCAGATTGAAAAGTTCATCGAATTCATAACTAATAAATAAATTTGTAGCAAATGCTTGAATTTGATTGGTTAGAATTTTGTATTCATCATGTCATTAACCAGAAGTCACATGTTGGGGTCTCAATTGGGAACATTTTTAATTTTAATTCTTTTTAAGCAATTATTATCCGTCAAAATATTTTTAGGACAAAAAAAAAAATTAATTAGGAATTAATTTATAAGGATTGATCACAATTTTTTGTTCGGTTCATTCGAAATAAACTCAAAAATGTGGTACATACACTGTGTACCACATTTTTGAGTTTATTTTTTCAAGAACCGAAAAAAAATTGAGATTAATCCTTAAATGAATCAAACAAATAATTGCTATCAATCCTTTTAAATTAATTCAAACTATTTTTGTTATGATATTGAAAATATACCTATTTTTTTCAACAAAAAAAAGGCAAATAATCGGAAATAAATTTAAATAACCCCAAAGGTGCCTCATTTAAAGAAAATCACCTGATGACAACGGCACGCGACGCCTTGAGAACGACGTCTATTTTTCGATTCCGTAACCTCAACTTTTTAAACCAATCAAAACACGTCGAAAATGACATGTGGCTCTAAAATTAATTTACAGGTATCTTTTTTATATTATTTTGAATGTGTTTTTATTTAAGAATTGAATGCATTCTTTTGAAGTTTCATTGGATGTTGAAAATGTGCTTCGATCAACGCTTTTCATTGGATGATGAAAATGTGCTTCGATCAACGCTTTCATAGACCAATGAAACTTCAAAAGAATACATTAAATTCTTATAATTATATTTAAATCACACCAAAATTTAATATAGTTGAATTTTTTGTTGTGAATTTTATTTGTGTTAGATTATTTGCTGTTGGAAATTACTACGCCATTGATTGTTTACATCTGACGTCGTCATGGAGACACGAGCAAGTTTGGGTTTGAGTTTCATTGGGATGTGAAAAATCTCTTTTATATTCATGTGACCACTTCATAACCAATCATATTGTAACATTTCAATGAAAAACGGAAGTAATGTAATTATTGTAAATAGAGTGTCTGGTAATAAGTCTAAAGGCTGGGTAATGGTTTCATTTTATTGTATTTGTTGAAGTATGTATATATTTTTATTGATCAGTATACGACACTTAAATAAAATAAACTTTATCTTCATCTTATCTTATATATACATATGCATGTGTGTGATGTAATTGCTTAGCGTGCTCGCATCAATACTTTTAGATCGTGGGTTTGAGCCACGATCGGATCAAACCAAAGACTTTAAAATTTGCAGGTATTTCATGGCGAAAACAAGTTGCATTCGACCATATGATTATGATGTCTGCTTTGTACTAGACCACCATGCTTAGATGGATCCTTATAGTGTTAGCTTACTGAAGCAACCTTCCGCGGGTAGACGTATTGCTCCACTCCATACTTATTCTGAACAAGCTAATCTTTGCTGTTATTCCTTAACTATGCGTGAGCGGAGAAGCAGCAAATATCAATTTAATAGTATTTTATTTGACCTGACCGGGGATCAAATCCACGTTCTACCGCACTCGAATTAAACACGCTAACCATTACACCAACGATGGCATCTCCATTAATTAATTCGATCTATTGATGTAGAATATTTAAGCATAATACATATACTAGTATGTGCTATGATTCCAACACGTTATGATTAGACAGGATAGGCTTACGTGTAAAGAAAACCACATCCGCAGAAAAGTCATGTTCATTCAATTATACCTTGTTATTTTCATATGTGGACTATTAGCACATGGTAAGGTTGATTAGTGTAATATGTTATTGGTGCTTAATACCACAGTTTTCCAAAATATATCAGTTATATCACTATGGTCACTTTAATATCTAGCGTCACATCACTTAGAACATTGGATGGCCTCCATATTCATCATGACTCGGATTATATGAGTCATAAATGGCTACAAATATGTTCCTTTTGTCGTATTCAGAATAAGGTCCTCTCTCCATTCATGACCTATCAGCGAGTTTGCAACATGAGTACCATGACTAGTGCCACTAGTCGTGCAGAAACTGCTTACCCTTCCGGAACACCTGAGTTCACACCGGTTTTTAGTAAGTGTAGTGTTTCCTAGTCGTTAATTTTATATGTGATATTTTGTCCATCATTGTTTATCTTTTTATTCTTTTTCTTTTGCATTGTCTGTCCATCTTCGAGGGGGTCCGGGTGGCTCAATGACTTAGGTAGTTGGATCTAACAACTCATACAAGCCTATCGCCAATACGGCGTGGGTTTGCGCCCAGCTATGAAAATTACCCAAGAAAAAGGTGCACTCGACTCGCAGCCGCAAGTGATAAAGTTTACCAGTTGCTTGCCCAGGGTCTGAAGATTGATTTTCTGCTAAATATTCTAGATTTATCAAAACATTGATTCATATATTCTGTTTTGTGAAATGTTGAAAATATCAGTGGCCATGTTTGTGTGGTGGTAAAAGTCTTTTATTGATTTGCGTAATCCTTCTCTATTACACAACGATTCAACATAGATTAATGTCACTAACAGGATAAACATATTAAATAATGCCATCATGCTCCTGATATCATTTAAGAATTGAATGCATTCTTTTGAATTTTCATTGGGATATGAAAGCGTTGACCGACGTACATTTTCAATGAAGCGCGGTAGCGCTTCATGTTGAAAATGTAGTTCGATCAACGCTTTCATACCCCAATGAAACTTCAAAAGAATGCATTCAAATCACACCAAAATTTAATATAGTTGAATTTTTCGTTGCGAATTTTATTTGTGTTAGATTATTTGCTGTTGGAAATTACTACGCCATTGATTGTTTACATCTGACGTCGTCATGGAGGCACGTGCAAGTTCGGGTTTGAGTTTCATTTGGATGTGAAACATCTCTTATATAATCATGTGACCACTTCATAACCAATCATATTGTAACATTTCAATGAAAAACGGAAGTAATGTAATTATTATAATGTATGCTTACCGGATCAAATATATTTAAATAATTTTTGTGATTTTTCTCTGGATTTAAATCTTATTTTATATGCCTTTTTTTCTCCTCACTATTTTAGGTTATGACTTCCTCCCATCTATATGTATGTGTTAAGATGGTAAATGAAATACATTTTAGAAACAGAAACTTTCAGTCTGAGGGAAATTTATTTGCATTGGACAGGATGTCATGCTTTTGAATTCGAAATTATTCATTGTTGTTTAAACTTCATATTATTAGTAATCATATTTAAACATCGATTTGATTGATTTTACAACAATTAAATTCGTAATTCAGTTGCGGAAATTAAACAAAGGAAGTGACTTATCGTTTCATATTTATTTGACTTCCGTGGCGTTTCACAATTAATTGACATAGATGTCTGTGACAACATATTCCAATATAGAGTCAATAAGACAATGTCTGAAGTTACCAAAAAGCTGATCAAAAGCCGGAAGTCGACGAATGACAAACAATTCAATTTAATACCCCCTCCTCCCCCCCTAAAAAAAAGAAAGACGAAGCGAAAAACAATGGCCCATAAAATATTACACATTAATGACATGGAGTACATTCCTCTGTGAAAAGATGTAGGTGTTCATAAGCGCAAGCAGTTCAATATCCACTAGTGTTGCTCATTTTAGGAATCCGGAGAACTGAATCACAAAGGTACAATAACATTACATCCGGTGTAAACAAACCATGCACAGATTGTTGTTACTCGTATGTGTTTTACTGGTATTAGTTGGGAGCCCACCGGCCCCTCAACAACCTGAACACATCAGTGCAAAGCTAACAAACACCACCCAAGTAATAAACATTGCACCCATAATAACCAAAGAGTATTCCATCAGTTATGGCAACACCAGTGCCCCAAGATCAAGACACTTGCATATCACATGCTTTTTACTCTCTGATAACACGGAAGTAGACATATATACTCAGCTATTATACTACCTGAAGCATGAACGGAGGCTACCTATGTCCATACCTACCAGATGCCACAATAAACGACACTTTATGTTGTTGTTACTACTCAGTGGAATTGAACTTAACCCAGGTCTGAGGCCCCTAATTATCCATGCGGAGTTTGTAAAAAAGCTGTTAAAAATATGGGTCAAAGAGCTCTTGCTTATGACGATTGCGATAAATGGTGACATAAATCATGTCTAGAAATGAACACTATAGAATTTGACGAGCTAGCAAATAACAGCCTACCGTGGTATTGTCCGTCATGCAACTCGTTAAATCGTCCAACTGTAGTATATGATCTCCCGACAGTAGACTACTGCGCACATATTGTCAATTCGACAAGCATACAACCACAAACACCAGCCAAATCAGATGGTAACCTAACTCATTCATCTATAGGATCAAGCGGCATTATTGATAGTTCGATTAGCTTATCCTCAATTGAACAACAATCTTCAATACTGGCAACAAACATCAGTAATAGCGAACATGACGACTCATGGGGTTCACTGGGAAGTCCAGCTGTAGCTTCTTCACCTAAGCCAAAACCAAATACCAATAACACAACAAGGAACAGTAAAGCACTGCGATTCCTATGCATTAACTTTCAGGGTGCACGAAAGGAAGGAAGGGACATATCAGCACTTGCTGAATCTGTTCAACCTGATATAATAATGGGTACGGAAACCTGGCTTAGTGAAGACGTCTGTAGTAGTGGATTTTTTGATACCTCACTAGGCTTTGATATCCATCGGAACGATAGAGCAAGTGACCCACATGGAGGAGTACGTTTGGCCGTTAAGAAAGATCTGGAACTGAGTAACGTAAAAAAAAGTAAGAGCTTAGAACTAATCAGTGGAACCATAAAAAACAGTCAAAATAAAAAGATGATAATTGGATCCTACTATAGACCACCGAATCGCATTGACGATGAATACCTCATTGAAACAAAGGAGGAGATATCAACATTAAGGAACACCAATAAGAATGCAGTATTTATACTAGGTGGCGATTCTAATGCACCTGATATTAACTGGCAAAGTAACAACATAACAGAAGCTAAACACTACTCAAAGAAAGTGAACCAAACCGACCTGGACTTTAGCAGCAGAACACAGCTTGGAACAAATGGTTGATTTCCCTACCAGAGGAGACAATACACTGGACTTGGTACTCACATCACATCCAAATTATGTTGAACGCTGTAAACCACTATCACCTATCGCTGACAAAAGTGACCACGACATCGTCCTTTTCGACACATCACACCAACCTGTAAGAACTAAACCCAAGAGACGAACAATTTACTTATGGAAGAAAGCTAATATCATGGAAATTAAAAGGTCCCTGCAGGAGTATTATAGATATTTCCAGTCTCACTCCTTTTCATCTGTCAACGAGATGTGAAATAGTATTAAAGAGGAGATAATAAAAGCAATCCAAGATCATGTACATGTACCAACTAAGAGAACATTGGCCAGACAAACTCACCCTTGGGTAGACGGGAACATCAGGAAAGCTACTCGTAGGAAATTAAGAGCCTTTAAAAAAGTAAAGAAAACATCTAACCCTGCAGAATGGAAAAGATACAGGAATATCAAAGCACAAAATCAGAGGAAAATACATGAATGATGTTATTAGCACTGACCTAAAGGAAAATTCCAAACGTTTCTGGGCAGCAATTAAGAGTAAAAAGCAGGAATCTACAGGAGTGGCACCGTTGAAAAACAAGGATTGCTTGATACACAGTGACACAACATCTAAAGCTGAAATACTTAACGAACAGTTTCAATCAGTATACACTAAAGAAAACACAAGTACAATGCCAGATAAAGGACAGAGTAAATACCCATCCATGAAAGACATTGTTATCAACACAAAAGGCGTATTCAAGTGGCTAAAATATCTAAACCCTCATAAAGCCACAGGACCTGACTGTATACCGTCATTTATACTAAAGAGTGCTGCGGACGAACTGGCACCAATTTTAGCGCAACTATACCAGTACTCAATGACCGAAGGCGAAATACCATCTGATTGGAGAGATGCTCATATTGTTCCTGTATTCAAGAAAGGCGAAAACACCTTCGTCAAATTACAGACCCGTATCCCTGACATCGATTGTCTGGAAATTACTTTAACACATCATCCACAGCAACATTATGAGTCACTTTGATCGGTTCAACATCCTGACCGATAAACAACATGGGTTCCTGTGAAACCCAACTGGTAACAACAATACAGAAGATAGCACAGAACCTCACATCTAAAGGACAAGTCGATGTCATATTACTTGACTTTGCCAAGGCTTTTTATAAAGTCCCTCATCGCAGACTTCTACATAAACTAAAGTTCTATGGAGTTGATGGAACCACGCTGGCCTGGATATCTTCATTTCTTAGTAACCGGAAACAGCTGGTGCTCCTAGATGGAGTGAAGTCTTCCGAGAAAGAAGTACTCGCAGGAGTACCTCAAGGTACAGCCCTGGGACCCTTCTTTTTGTTATTTATTAATGACCTACCGGATGCTACCACCTCATCGGATGCACTCTTGCTTGCAGATGACTGCCTCCTCTATCGTAACGTCAACAGTCAAGAACGACGGAGATTTGCTGCAAAAATATCTTTCAGCACTTGAAAAATGGGAAGAGGAGTGGCAAATGAGTTTCCACCCACCGAAATGCACAGTCATCAGGATTGCTACAAACCAACGACAGGTCATACCAACACAATACACCCTACATGGTCACTCTCTAGAAGTTGTCGACAATGCCAAGTACTTAGGATTCACCATTAGCGAGGACGTACAGTGGTCCAAGCACATTGACAACACAGTCTCCAAGGCTAACAGGACGATGGGTTTCATCCGGAGAAACATCATTGACTGCACCAAACCAGTCAAAGCTGCGGCATACACCACAATGGCAAAACCGACACTCAAGTATACATCCACTGTCTGGGACCCACACTCTTCTGCAGATACCCATAAACTAGAACAAGTGCAGAGGAGAGCCGCTAGGTTTGTACACAACAATTACACAGAGCGCACACCTGGCTGCGTGACCCATATGGTACAGAAACTCGGCTGGCAAGCACTTCAGCAAAGACGATATAACAGCCGTCTCATCGTCATGTTCAAGATCATACATGAGCTTGTTGATGTCCAGACAGACATAATCAGATCCGGGGACAGTAGGACGAGAGGTTCCAACCGCCTTTACCAACCAGTGGCACAATAGGATGTTTATAAATTCTCATTTTCCCCTCGTACCATCAGGGAATAGAACCTTTTGCCAGCCCCAGTCACTGATGCAGAAAAATTAGAGCAGTTTCGGGGTAGGATTCAGAACCTGCCGAAACCCTTCTACGCATACTAGTGACCAGAGCCGTGTACATAGTTTGAGCATTGTATATATTCCAGTGAACTTTTAATTGTATATAGCAAAGGAGACTCGTCTGTTCCCGAGGGCCTGCGGAGTTTTTAATCACAGGACACAAACATTCCTTCATTGAATTTTGTCCTTTACCTGGAAGAAGAAGAAGAAGAAGAAGTGGTTATGACAACTCTTGTTCTAACCGGTAAACATTGATTCTCAATATCGAATAAGTAAAATAAATTGTACAACATACAGTAGACAAGCTAAGTAAACGACAGAGAAACCCGAAGGGGCAATCAATCAAGAATGGGCAATCCAGAGACACTGGCAACATTGGGCACACAAGACACAGGACGAAGACAAACAAAACACAAAAACACAACACACAAAACTAAACAGATGAGCACGACATCGCATACAGATCAGATTCATGCATCATGTCGGCCATAGAAATTGTGGCGCGATGAGCTTGATTTTGCCTTGAGCTGATTGAGTAGTTAATTTACAACACAAGAGTCCCCCCTGCTGAAAAATTGGCGATAAGGGCTCAGTTAGTGAGTAGATCAATGAAAGTGATACCCTTTTTAGTGCGGGACCAAATAATGAAAGTGATACCTTTTTTTGTGCGGGACCAACATGAGTTGGATTTGTATGGTGCTAGTTCACAGTAACTCCACACTTAGCATGCACAGCTGATGATAATCATGATAGGTGCTTTGTGCGGAACCAAAATTCTGGGTTTGTTGTGTATGTTGCTAACTCACTGTCTCTCCGCTCGGACAAATTATCCATGCTAAGCTGAGAAGTTTCAAATACAGCTGTTATAGTCCTCAGTTTGAAGGAGTGAACAATGCAATATCCAGAACAGTGCTTAAGCTGGGATGCTAACACACCAATGTATGGAAATTGGTACTTGAAGTGCTGGGTAATGGTAAATTTGATTTTAGAAATTAGAACACGACAGGCATCATATTTATCATATTGTGCTGTCGCTCGTTGTCAATCTCTGTAGAAAAGTCTAGATGTGGGATGTATTTACCAGAGGGAATGTTTATAGAGGTCATGAAGGATCTGTGGTTAGCTAGGATTTCATCTTTGTCGAACGAAGTTGGTTTGTATGTGGTATTACCAGAGGTGTTGTTATTTATGCCTAATTCCTTGATTAGGCATTCGTAGTAATATGACTTACACACAAGCACGATGCAGTCGGAAGCCTTGTCCGCAGGAACGATAACATATTTGTCATGAAGAGAGGAAAGACACTTAACAGCTTCTTGGTCTTTCAACATTTGTTGGCGTAATACAATATAACAACAATAGGATCATCGCTTATCTCAAGAGCTAGTTTTGTGAGATTTTATTCAATTTTGGATTGTAAAGGTAGCGAAAAACGGCTACTGCTCATGTTTTACTTCTGAAACCATCACACGTTTTAAGGCGGTAAAGACATCTATTTCGTGGTGTTCAAGTTTATGTCCATAGACAATTTGCACACCCAATCAATTGAGTTATCTCCCTTATAGAGGATAAAATGGTTTCCGTTCAATGCAAGAACAGCTGATAGGACAAATAATTTTGGTATGATTTTCTTAAAACTTAGATATTTTAACCTTGTAAACAATCAGACGATATTTTTATAGCATTTAAGACATTCACAAGTTGTTACAATATTTAAAGTTTATAGAAAGTAACGGAAACATATTTATAATTTTAGTTGGACTTGGCATTAAATGGACACGCTTGTCTGTATTAAAGGGAAGTAAATAACTCGTACCAAAAAATAAAAACGTCTAATTTTAGAATCAAGTCCGAAATATACAAATGCTCTCTGATAGACCAAATTATTACCTCAATCAGAACATTATTTTGTATTTAATGAGAATGGAGACAACTGTAGTGTAATTAAATTTTACCGACGTCAATCTTAGTTTTACTGTCACAAGTATCCGCTTAGATATCTCCACTGCGCCTCGCTAAGTAGACTCAGTATAATCAGTCATTGATGGCGACAAAGCTTAAAATACAACACAGTTATCTAAATAGCTACCATTGCATTGTTGGTATGTCCTTCTTATGGGCTAATGAGATCAGAAAACAAGTCACTATTGAAATTCATTTTTTCTACACATTCCAGATCTTCTTTCAATTACATTTGACATTAATGTATAATACACAAATATAAATTTAGTTTTAAGTGAGAGAAGACATCATTAGTACGAAACACAGAAAACACAGATTATTGGAATAACAGAAATTAATGTGTCATAAATAAAATAAATTGTTTGATCAACAACAAGGGGTATATTAACATATTGGTGGTATTCCAATGAATATAAACTGTGTACCGCTACTTGTTTTCGTGCAGGTTTCGAAATGTTGATGATAATTTCGTATTTAACAAGACTAGTTATAGTCATCATTTACTCTTAATATGTACCCAAGTCTACGTGAAATTAAGCATTCTACTGATAAAGAGAAAGATCTGCCTTGTACATACAAATGGAAAATTGAGAATAATATTTGATTACCTTCTGACTTCAATAAAACTGACCGCCATGATACCTTGATATAACAGAAATATTGTTGAAAGTGGCGTTAGACACCATAAGACCAAAACCAAACCTGTACATTTTTTTTTGTTCTCGAGTACCAACATTTTGCCTTTTCTTTCTACAGAGAATGTACACGTGTTTCTTCCCAGTTGATACGTTATTCGACAGTCTGGCCTGGATGAAGAAATGACCATCTAGGAGCAGATAATGAATGTGCTCTCTCATGTGACATTTTAGTAGCCATTGATTTTGTTGTTATCTTATGCTTACAAAGTAACCTAATAAATATTGTCATCAGTTGGTGAGTGAATGATTGTTGATTACCGGCAACTCAGCAATTTTTCGGCTATATCGTGGCGAGAACAAGTTAATTTTCAATGAGATTATGACGAGGTCCGCTTTGTACTAGACCATCAAGCGTAATTTGATTTCTATAGTGCTAGATCACTGAAACAACAGTCCGCGGATAGATATGCTGAATGTTTACCGGGGACGCAACAAATACAATGTACCAATTTTACCGTCTTTGGTTTGACCCGATAGGGACTCGATCCTACGATCTTCCACACTCGGGGTGAGCACGCTAACCATTACGCCACCAATGAGTTGACACTAGATATTGGTGACGATTCCCATGGCTCAACCTACTGGGGTGGTGAATAGGTGTGCCCTATCTACGAGGGGTCATCTGGTTACAATACGGAGAGCCTGATCGGTGTCCATTGTGGGTAACATGTGGATTTCGGAAAAGAGTAAACGGATTGTAGCCGCTCCAATGGCGGTGCCAAATATCGAGCAGGTTTTTTGTGAGGTTCGTCTTGCTTGATCTTTAGTTTTCTGTGTATTGTTTTTCATCGATGTTTGTCCTTTTTCTTTCGTCCATTGCATTGTCTGTCATCTGATTTCCGGTTTCTGATTACCCCCGTTGGGATCTCCAATCTTTTCTTGTTCGTCACTAACCAACTCTCCATACGTTTAGAATGGCATTCTAAAATCGTGAACCCATTAATCACACTCCACCACGCCCCCCCCCCCTCCCCTCATCTCTGTACAGTTTTTTGTATTGTTCAGCTTGAACTCGTCCTGAATATACCTTGACGTTAAGCAATCCTCTAATCACATATAAAGTGTGAACTCGTTTTTTTCTGATTGCACCACTATGCGAAACATATGGTAGATAGTTGTGCACGGAGAGCCTTTTCTGATTACCCAAGAAAATCACTAGTTTCAGTGTTTCGCCACTGACATAGTTTACTAGATATATTTATTATCTACAGTTCCAATATAATGTATCGTTCTCAAATCTAAGATTTTCTTCCAATGTCACTGTCGAAGCACATACTACTGAGCAGATGCTACCCTTGGGGTCTAATAGTCCACCAGCGGAGATATCATGAAGAGAACTTGTGTAACGTATGATTTGCAAGTGTGGCTATGTCGACAAAGAAGAATTGTTAAATTTCATTCATTTGGTATTTTTTAACTTGGGATCGCTTGGATATATTGTGTCCATAAAACTGTGTACACGAGCACTTGTCATATATAAAAGAAAAGAAATTGTCTCTTTAAACAATGGGCCGTCGTTGTCATTGTCGAATTGTAATTGGATTTATGACTACCTATGTCATCAGTGCCTATCACCACTAACGTTGTGAGCTCGAATCCCGTTCGTGTCGAAGTGTACTCGATATAACAGCATGTGATAAAGTTTGTCAGTGACTTGTAACAGGTCGGTCGTTTTCTCCACCAATAAAACTGACTGCCACGATATAGCTTATATATTGTTACAAGTTGCATTAATACCATAATGCTCACCCTCAAGTCCTCTTTTTAAGCGAAGCCTCCAGCGAGAACCAAAGTACGCAACAATATAACAGGAATCAAATTTATTAGAGTGATAGCCACTTTCAACAATATTTCAGTTATATCGTGGCGAGTCATGGTAATGAAAACAAATTTATTTATAGATGATTTAATATGTTAGGGTTGGCATTTTACTCTGATGTATCATTTCAGTAAGAGGGGAGGTCAGGGCCCATCAAACTAGTTTTACTCCACAACTTTTTATTGAAGTGCCTGTATCAAGTCAAGAGGTCAGAGGTCATCTATTTTTGTGCTACCGATTTTGCCTCTTTCTATGATTTTTCTATAGGATTTTAAAATTGTGCCGACAGTGTGATAATTTATGGTTTTCATTTTATTCATAGAACTTCGAATATATCACATACTACCCCGGTTTTTCAAAGACATTTAATGTTCAAATGAAGCCTTCACAATACTTTTATCAATTTAACTTCTTCATCCACCAAATGTTTTCCTCTGTTGAATTAATTAACCGTGCACTATACTACCCATGAAGGATGGCTGCGGACCATGCAGGTAAGTATGAAAAACATTTTTAGATCCATATCCAGTCGTTCTAATCCAGGCATGTTTATCCTTGTCCATTCTACAGACTGCCGTCATTGACCCACAGTGATAGCCATCATTGGTCCGTATTCTCCTGCCCTGGATATCATTGTATTGTCCACCATCAGTTATGTCAAAGCATAATTAGCCCCAGTGGTGCAGACGGTCCAAGCAAATACATAAATCCCTGTCTTTGGGGCTACGAATATTCCATCAATATCGTTAAAATGGCCTCCAATGTACATAACTACTCTTTCAAAAACAAATATGGACTTTTTCTCAAGAGTAACTGAATTCGTTTCATCTCTAGTTGTAGCATAGAACATGACTGGTTCAGAATTAGACAAATCTGCAATATAAAACATTCATTTCAATACATGAATGAATTGATAAAAAAAAACCAGTAGCCTCAGTGTAATTCTCGTAATTCTCTCCTATATTGGGGGTCCACTGGGAAGACCATATCCTGGAAATAAATTAATAATGGTATCTGATGACCACTTTTGAAAGTGAATCTACTCTTGTAGGCCGTTAACAAATATGATGCAAAAGTAACACTTTTCCTTTTTTTTACATTTAATATCAATTGATGATGAAGATCACAAATGTTTATGAAATTGGTGTTCACTCGTATCTTAAATAAACAGGGACTCAAGGGATAGGATGCCTCTTTTCTATTTCCCATATGGCTGCAAACCAAGTATTTATGTAGATGAATGATCGAAGGAAGAAAAAATTACCACATTTAGATTTGTATGTATTTGTTGTTAAAAATAGATGGGATTTCCCAAGAATTCTGAGAAATTTCTGAGAAATCTAGTCATGAGATATTTTTCCTTTTTTTTTAATCAACTATTTGATACAGAGGGGGTATTTTATGAGAAATATATATCATATTTCAGTACACATAAGCTGAACATAATAGCTGATAAAATGAAAAATTAAAATTAAAATATCACACCGTGGGAATAGTTCAAAACCCAATAGAAAAATCGGCGGAAGAGACAAAGGCGATACCTTAACACATGACATCGGAGGAAGAGACAAAGGCGATACCTTAACACATGACATCGGAGGAAGAGACAAAGCCGATACCTTAGCACATGACTGCTCACTTCGACCATACAATACAAAGTGTGGTAGTTTGAAACATGTGGTAGCTATAAAGACAGTTTTTATAGGTCAAAGTACTAGCATCACTGATTTACCTACTTATTACACAAGGATAATGATAATAGGTTCTTAACACTGCTTTGGTAATATGTGTATGATCAACAACAAACACTTTGACATAGAAAGGGAAGTCATTCTAATTTTCCCACGAGAACAAAAATCACTTGTTAAGATATCAAAGGGGTAATCAGAAGCCGTAAATCACTTGTTAAGATACCATAGGGGTAATCAGAAGCCGTAAATCACTTGTTAAGATACCATAGGGGTAATCAGAAGCCGTAAATCGAAGAGGAACAGACAATGCATTGGCCAAAAGAAAAGGAATAAAAATTATCTACAAAACATTACACATAAAACTAAAAATCGAGCAACACTGAAAACCGGGTATGGAGTCAAGTGCTCTGGAAGTGTTGGCAGTTCCTGCTCTACATACGTCGTGTAACTCTCGTTACAATCCCGGTGATAAGACATAAATGAGGAAAGAACTGGAGTATGACTACAATAAATGGTGCATATCCATGGTCACTTGTGACAGATATTTTCAACCAGAGCATAGTAACGACTGTAAAACTTTCAAAATGATGACTTTAACTTAACCAATAAGAAAACTCCATTAAGGAATTCATTATATGAACCACAAGCTGTGGCATATTAGATTAACTGGGAGACATATACTTTATGCGCAGGTGCTGCTAGAATGTTGCTACATATAAATGGAAAGCTCACACAGGGAAAATTTAAATGATCTCTTTTGTCGTAAAGTTTCGTAACTGGTCCTCACTGTCAATTTCGAGGTGTAAGTCAACGTATGAAAACGACAGAGCTTTTTAAGTGTATCTGTAGATACGAGTAGATATGCATTAAATAAATTGGATTATAATTGGTTGTACAAAAATACCCCCTGCAAGCTCAATACGTTTGGTAAGTGATTATAAGCATATCTTACAACACTTCCTAGGACTTTCTTCATTCAGGACTTTATTACCGGATTTGTACCTAGATTAACACGATGGGTGCACTAGTTGAGCAGGAACTGCTTACCCTTGCAGAGCACCTGAGTTAACCCCCCATCCCGGATTTTAGTGGGGTTCGATTTACTAGATTTTTAGTTTTATGTGCATGTTTTGGAGATTGTTGTTTGTCCTTTTGTACTTTTTCTTTTGGTCATTGCTTTATCTGTTCTTTTCCGATATACGTATTCTGATTACCCGTTTAGTATCTTCAATCTCTTCTTGTCCAATATTCAGATGGACAATTATGTCAAACAATATTACCTGATATGAAATTAAGCGGAAATTCGGTGGGTGTACCAGAATTTTTGTAAAAGTTCATGTAGGCTAAAATGCGTAATTTCCTCTAGATTTACGACTGAAGTTTTCTAGATGTGTATCAAAGAATTTATTATCGTTAAATAGCTTAGCCCTTTGGTTGACCTGCTCCCAAAACTGTTAAAATTATTTGGCTTTCCAACCTTTCGGAATGTAATGTATCTGATGAAGAATAATCCAGAAACGCGTCGTACGCAGTAAATTAGATATCTACGTTTTCATTACATTAGATAATGTCAGTGTACTATTAGATAATGTAAGCGTACTATTAGATAATGTCAGTGGACTATTAGGTAATGTCAGTGTACTATTGGATAATGTCAGTGTACTATTAGATAATGTCAGTATACTATTAAATAATGTCAGTGTACTATTAGATAATGTCAATGTACTATTAGATAATGTCAGTGTACTATTAGATAATGTCAGTGTACTATTAGATGATGTCAATGTACTATTAGATAATGTCAGTATACTACTAGATAATGTCAGTATACTGTTAGATAATGTAAGCGTACTATTGGATAATGTCAGTGTACTATTATATAATGTCAGCGTACTATTAGATAATGTCAGTGTACTATTAGATAATGTCATTGTACTATTAAATAATGTCAGCGTACTATTAGATAATGTCAGCGTACTATTAGATAATGTCAGTGTACTTTTAGATAATGTCAGTGTACTATTAGATAATGTCAGTGTATTATTACATAATGTCAGTAGACTATTAGATAATGTCAGTGTACTATTAGATAATGTCAGTAGACTATTAGATAATGTCAGTGTACTATTAGATAATGTCAGTGTACAATTAGATAATGTCAGTGTACTATTATATAATGTTAGTAGACTATTAGATAATGTCAGTATACTATTATATAATGTCAGTGTACAATTAGATAATGTCTGTGTACTATTAGATAATTTCAGCGTACTATCAGATGATATCAGTGTACTATTAGATGATGTCAGTGTACTATTTCCTTTAATAAATAAAATCACAATGGTGATATCCACAGCTTGTTGAAAAGTATTCTGTCACTTTCGTACAGATGACGACATATATTATTGACAGTTGGAATTTGGTTCCAAGTTGATTATTGTTTCGCCATTATGTCTTATGATGGCATTGTATGCTATTTAATATTAAAAGGATTATCGAGAACATCGGCTTTCTTTAATATAACTAATATTATACATATGACAAATTCTGTGCCTTGAAGATTAAATATATAATGTATAATGCTACACGATTAGAGCATCCTTTATTTTACTCCTTTAGGGAGCACTGTGACAGTGGTCGTATGGTAGCTTGGCTTACAATACACCATGCAATCAGTGTTTACTATCACTTACGTTATGAGTAGATTCCAGCACATGGCTTAGTGCACTAGATACAACATTACGTGATACAATTTGTTAATGATTTTCGACAGGTCAACTTAGACGTGTAGTTCAAGGTATGAAAGAGACCTAGCTCCTGCAAAGCTCTTGTGAAAGACGTTTCTAATTGACTAAATACCTTTTACATGAGTGATTCTATTCATAAATTTATAGGTCAATCTTACGACGACCTTGTCTAATATAAAGGTGGACAAATAGGTCAAACACTATTACCTTATATAAATTTAAGTGGAAATTCAGTTGCTGATCCACGATGTTTTTAAAACAAAGTGATATAGGCTAAAATTCGTAGTTTCTCTCAATTTGCGACTGAAGTTTATATATATGTGTATCATAAAAGATATTATTGTTTAGCCCTTTGGCTTACTTGCTCCTAAGGGACCCACCATTTAACTTGCAGGGGGAGGGGTGGGAGTTATCGTTGTTTTTCACGTTCAGAAATGTTTTTTCGGACTACACGAGAGTTCGAATATTTAATTTTTTTGTCGTGCGAAGCGCGAAATTTTGTTCCAGAATTTAACATTAGTTTATATGGCAAAAACTTTGAATCAGACTTTGTTTTTTTCTCCACCAAAATCAGAATGTTTTTTTCAGCAACATTGGGAATCAGAATATTTCTTTTTAGGGAAAAAACATACCCCCCTCTTTTCAAGTTAAATGGTCGTTCCCTAAAGGTTTTTAAATTATTTGGCTTTCCAACCTTTCAACTTTTAGCGTACATAATCAAGATTATTCCAGAAACGCGTCATACGCACTAAATTAGATATCTACGTTTTTATTACATTAGATAATGTCAATGTACTATTAGATAATGTCAGTGTACTATTAGATAATGTCAGTGTACTATTAGATAATGTCAGTGTACTATTAGATAATGTCCATGTACTATTAGATAATGGCAGTGTACTATTAGATAATGGCAGTGTATTATTAGATAATGTCAATGTACTATTAGATAATGTCAGAGTACTATTAGATAACGTCAGTGTACTATTACATAATGTCAATGTACTATTAGATAATGTCAATGTACTATTAGATAATGTCAGTGTATTATTAAATAATGTCAGTGTACTATTAGATAATGTCAGTGTACTATTAGATAATGTCAATGTACCATTATATAATGTCAGTGTACTATTAGATAATGTCAGTGTACTATTAGATAATGTCAGTGTACTATTAGATAATGACAGTGTACTATTAGATAATGTCAGTGTACTATTATATAATGTCAGTGTACTATTAGGTAATGTCAGCTTGCTATTAGATAATGTCAGTGTACTATTAGACAATGTCAGCGTACTATTAGA
>MJUT01009414.1:775462-785639 GCA_002080005.1 Gigantidas platifrons | reverse complement strand
GAACATCACTATTATAAAGAACTCTATTAAATCTTTAACATTACCCTGATATATAACCAGGGGAACATCACTATTATAAAGAACTCTATTAAATCTTTAACATTACCCTCATATATAACAGGGGAACATCACTATTATAAAGAACTCTATTAAATCTTTAACATTACCCTCATATATAACCAGGGAGAACATCACTATTATAAAGAACTCTATTAAATCTTTAAAAAACATTACCCTCATATATAACCAGGGAAACATCACTATTATAAAGAACTCTATTAAATCTTTAATATTACCCTCATATATAACCAGGGAAACATCACTATTATAAAGAACTCTATTAAATCTAACATTTTATTTAATCTTTGTGATACAGAAGTTGTCATATGTATAATATCAGTTCTAAAAATGAGCCTCAACCATCATTTAAGTATTAGATGGTATAAAACAGGGGGTAAATGTACATCATAATGTAGGAAAACTGGAAGCCATTTTGTGGCGCTTGAAAGTAAGTTCTTACTTATAGCATTAGTTATTGTAAGGATAACATTAAATGTGATAGTGCGTCAAATGCACCTAAATGTGCGCTAACCAATGATGTGTCCATTGTTCAAAAACCTTTGTCAAACACTCAAACACTTCGACAATGTTCTTTCCACCTGTAGCGAAAACGTTGTCGAAGTGTTAGAGTTTGACAAGGGCTTGTAAGTTAGTATTCCACCATATTTATTAGGTAGTCTTTTGTAGCTGCTACAATGGGCCTATTCTTCATAGTGCAAGGAGCGTGGTACCCTCTAAACATGCAACCCACTATGGTCGATATTATAACCTGACAATGCCTTCCCCCATCAAGAGAGTATCCCCTATTTAACACATGGGATGTGATGATCAATTCTGTGGTTTTGAGTCCTGGGAACCTTCCCCAGAACTCGGAACTCGCTGCTCTCATGTGGAAAGCATATATGGTCTACAGTAAGGCTTTCAATATTATAACCTGACAATGGCCTCCCCCATCAAGAGGGTACCCCCTATTTAACACATGGGATGTGATGATCAATTCTGTGATATTATAACCTGACAATGCCCTCCCCCATCAAGAGGGTACCCCCTATTTAACACATGGGATGTGGTGATCAATTCTGTGGTTTTGAGTCCTGAGAACCTTCCCCAGAACTCTGAACTCGGTGCTCTCGTGTGGAAAGCATTTCATGATTTGCATGACTGCATCATATCACTAATGGGGGGAATTTATTCCCTTCACGTTTAATTGAAGTGCCTGTACCAAGCCAGGAGAGTGTTGGGTCATATACAATGTATATGTGTGTTAGAGGTATCAATTAACCTCTTTTTGATTGGTCCATTTTATTGGAATTTTTCTGATGGTGGTATTTTTATACTTTCATATTATTTCTGAGAAAAAAAATACATAGTACAATCATGCTTGAACCCAAACAGTTTATTAATCATTATATGTTTTGTTTTTTCTTACAGAATGGCAGAGGCAACAACATCCAGACATGAATCAAACTACATAAAGATAGCTGTGTTAGTGTTACGAATTTCCACACGTGCTGTACGAGTACTGTTTGACAAAGAGTTTCATCCTGATTGTCTGGAGAGAACATTGAAGAGTGAATGGAATTGTCTTTTTGACCTTAAGAATAAGAAACATATAACACAATCTCAGTGGAATTTGTTGTTCCCTAAAAATAGTAGGTTATTATATTTGTTTTGTTGTTCCCTAGTACGGGTAGGTTATTATATTTGTTTTGCCTAAATTAGTTTTTATACGACAACACGTATTTTGCGGTCATACTATGTTATAGGGCTGTAGACAGAATGGTTTCTAGTCGATGGATCCTTCTGAATTTTTAACACTATGATCTTTGGCACAGAATAAAGGTTGATATTGATTTGATGTATTATAACCCTATGATCTATCTGTTTTCTAGCAAGAGACACTATTGTGCAAATATTGATGTTTCTGTTATTTGTACTTGGAGAGTTTATTTTTTATTAGCTCACCTGACCCAAAGGGTCATGTGAGCTTTTGTCATCACTTTGCGTCCGTCGGCGTCGTCGTCCGCGTCTGTAAACTTTTCATACTTTCTTCTTCTTCTTTGAAACCACTGAACTGATTTGGACCAAATTTGGCAGAAATGTTCATTGGGAGGTCGTCTACTAAATTTGTTATTTTGGTGCAGATCGGAAATCCAACATGACCACCAGGGCCAATAATGTGTTCTGATTGGTTGAAACTTTGAAAATCTTCTTGTCAGAAACTACTTAGCCGATGGAATTGTAACATTACAGAAATGATGACTGGATGGTCCTCTACTAAATTTGTTATTTTTGTGCAGATCGCATATCCAAGATGGCCACCATGACTCGACTCATAATGTGTCCTGATTGGTCGAAATTTTAAAAATCTTATTGTTAGAAACCACTAAGCCAATTGAAATGTGACTTTACAGGAATGATCATTGGGTGATCCTGTACTAAACTTATGAATCATTTGCTGATCGAAATTCAAGATGGCCACCATGACTCGACTTAGTTTAACATTGGACCCTATGGGAATTTCACATTTTCATCTTTTTTTTTCTGAAACCACGAAACAGATTTGAACCAAACTTGGCAGAAATGTTCATTAGATGGTCATATACAAGATTTATGTTTTTGGCGCTGATCGGAAATCCAACATGGCTGCCAGTGCTCATAATGTGTTCTGATTGGTCAAAATTTTTAAAATCTTATTGTTAGAAACCACTAAGCTAATTGAATTGTGACTTTACAGGACTGATCATTGGGTGATCCTGTACTAAACTTGTGAATCGTTTGCTGATCGGAAATTCAAGATGGCCACCATGACTCGACTTAGTTTTAACATAGGACCTATGGAAAAATTTTTTAAAAGTCTTCTCCTCTGAAACCAGCAAGTCAATTTAAAGCAAACATGGCATGAATGGTCCTTAGGTGGTCAACTTTCAAAATTATGTCCTGTGAGCCCGACCTCCATCCAAGATTGCTGCAGTCAGCGGACATAGTTTTAACATAGAACCCTATGGGAAAATTGTTTAAAAGTCTTCCCTCTGAAACCAGTCAGCCAATTTAAAGCAAATATGGCATGGATGGTCCTTGGGTAGTATACTTTTAAAATTGTGTCCGGTGACTACTACCTCCATCCAAGATGGCTGCCATGAGCAGACATAGTTTTAACATAGAACCCTATGGGATTTGAATAGTAACTTAGATGTATTCGGCATGCAGACATTCTTAAGAGGACTTAGTTATGTCAGGTGAGCGATACAGGCTCATGTGAGCCTCTAGTCTGATTTTGGTGGGCTTTTTGGTTGTATTTTTTTAATGAATTCCTTAGGAAAATCCCTTTCAGAAAAATTATAGTGTTATAATACAATGTATAACCATTACATTTTTTTTTACCTTTTTTGGGAGATTTCAATTTTTTTACTTTTTTAGCTCATCTGGCCGAAAGAAAGGCCTTGTGAGCTTTTGCTATCACTTAGCATCCGTTGTCTGTCATCCGTTGTTTGTTCACTTTTTACATTGGAATCATCTCTGAAACCGCTTCGCCTTATGAACCAAAGCTTGTTAGGAAGCATCCATGGAAGGTCCTCTATAAAGATTGCTCATTTCAGCCCGATGTGGTAGTAATCATGCCCGACATTGGTTTGGTTTGGTTTATGGTATTTAATGCCACTTTCAACAGTATTTTAGTTATATCGCGACAGTCAGTTTGATTGGTGGAGGAAACTGCAGTACCCGAAAAAAACTACTGTCACAAGTCACTGACAAACTTTATCACACAATGTTGTATCGAGGACACCTCGCCATGAACGGGGTTCAAACTCACAACTTTAGTGGTGATAGGCACTGATTGCACACGTAGTTGTGAATCCAACTGCTATACGATCACAACCACAATGGCCCCCAGACATAGGCAATTCTTGTTTCTGGTTGGTCAATGTACAAAAAATCTTCTCCTCTGAAACCGCTTGGCCAAATGAACCGAAACTTGTAAGGAAGCATCTATTGAAAGGTCCTTTATAAAGATTGTTCATTTTGCCCCGATTCGTTAGCAAAAATGGTCACCATATAGTCAATTCTTGTTTCTGGGTGTTCTTGGGTGTTCAGTTACTAAAAAGCTTCTCCTCTGAAACCACCAGTTTGGCCAAAAAAATCAAAATTTAACAGAAAGTATCTATATGGAAGGTCATCTAAAACATTTCCTCATTTTTTTTCCATCCAATTTTAATGTAGTTCTTTGCAAAATTATCATCTTTCTTAATTGGCTATTCCCCCCCCCCAATAAAATTGTTATTTTTTTACTATAAGGGGACCTTATTCCAAAATTGATCATATTTAGAAGGCATATAGAATTTTTATATTTGATCCAATTTGGATGGGTTTTTTTTTTTCATTCTTTTTTTAACTCACATGGCCAAAGGCCATGTGAGCTTGTGCCATCACTTGGCGTCCGTCGTACGTCGTAAACTTTCACATTTAAATCTTCTCCTCTGAAACCCCTGAACCAAATTAAACCTGCTGTTACTAAAAATAGAAATTTCTTCAATTGTCCATTGCTGCTTTATTATAAATCCAAATAAACTCAAATTTTTACTGCAGCTACATGGAAATGAGTAGTTAATATATATTCCGGGTTTTTCTGTGAAGTTTGTCTTTCAGCCGATTTATACCAATTATGCAAATTAGGCATATTTTGATAAAAGATCACATTTAAATCTTTTCCTCCGAAACCGCTGAACCAAATTAAACCAAACCTGGCAGGGATGGTCCCTGGATGGGTCCCTTTCAAAATTGTGTCCGACAGCCCTGTCTTCCATTCAAGATGGCTGCTGTTACTAAAAATAGATATTTCTTCAATTGTCCATTGTTGCTTTATTATCCCCTCGCCAATGAAGTTGCGAAGGGATGTAGTAACGCTACCGTCCGGGCCAACCTTAAAAAATTGTTTGTTTCCCCTTTTGCGACCCTACCCTCAAGGTAGTGGGTAGGTAGGTAGGTAATATTTTGTTTCATCAAATGAACCTCATAATAAGCACTTGGCAGTAAAGTAAACCTTAAATACTTGAAGTGTTTATTAAATTCAACGGTTGTCTGAATTATATCTGAATAATCCGGATGCACTACCTCGTTGAACTTTTTGTCAATAGAGGATACAGTCACAATTACATTTTTTTTGTCCAAGGCATCATTTTCGTCGTCTGTCACTTCCACGTCATCAAGCAACTCCTCTAAAAAATCTTCCCATGTGTTTTTACTTCCGATCTTTTTTAATGGGTTGCTAATCGAAGTTTTTTCAACCTTTCCGGTTTTTGACAGCACTGACACACCGTGTGGTGTCCATCGTTGTTATTGCTTTTCGATATGGATTTGTCTCAATGACCTTCGATGAAGTCATACTTAATTCTAGAAGTATTCCGAATTGAAATTGAACAAATAATTTTCTCTCATTTCCGGAACGGAACCGAAAAAATTTCCGGAATTTTTTTTTTTTTTTTCGCGGAAGTCAATAAAAATTTTCCTGGTCGGGCCGATTTTATCGGGTCTGAAATCTGGAACCCTATTGATTTTCAAGGTCAAAGTCACTGGGTCAATTTTTTTTTCTGTCTGTCTGGACTAAATTCCAAATCTTTTGTCCGATTTCCACCAAACTTTGTGGAATTTAAGATCATGATGTGTGAACTTTCCAGTTTAAAGGATTTTATTGTCCATTGAGTTTTACCCCTGTTATGCCTCTTTAGACTTTGAAATTTTGAGACAATTCAGTATGCACTTTGTCATCTCAAATTCTCCTACATGATTAATCAGAAGTTCATGAAACTTTGTACATTGCAAGATCCTAATATGAAGATGTGCACATTAGGGTGTCTTCCCATTTATCCAACTTTTGAAAATCAGGTATTCCCATTGATCCAACTTTTTTTTTTCTTACCTGTAGGATTGTTTATTTAACATTAAGAAGGTGTTTATTTGACAAAAATACCTGATAATTTGTTCCAGTATATGTATATGTATAAGGTTTGAATAAATGAAAAGGAGGAAAAATTATAATTTGTATGTAAATAAATATACCATAAAATGAAAAGTTATAATTGTATGAAAATAAAATATACCATAAAATGAAAAGGGAGAAATTTATAATTTGTAAGTAAATAAATATAAAGTTTTGAAAACTTTTTATTTATGCAAAATGAGTTTTATGAACAGTTTGAATAAATATTTTTAATTTTACATGTACATTGTAATAATTAGCTTATATAATCACTAAACCTTATTTACTGTTGAAAAGATTGCTAATCAAACATGATGACAATTAAGAAAATCTCCCAGCTTGCCTCTAATTTCTCAAAAATTTAATTAAACAGTGATCAATTAAATTCTGAAAATGAACTTGGCTTCCCGAAGCTTATCTCCTTTTAAGTAGTCAAATTATCACCAATTAAGGCAGTGCTCATTTAGCATCCCAAGCTCATATAATCTCCTGAAAAAAAAAAATCATTGCAAAATGGCAAATGCGCAAATGAAAGTCGAACTAATTCATCATGCAAGAGGCCATTACTTAGCAGTTGCTGGTTATAGATATATTGTCAAGATGCGAAAGCAGGGCAGAGACGCAGAACTGATCTACTGGAAATGCACAGAGAAAGACTGTTCAGGCACCGTAAACACCAAAGACAATTTAGATACCAGGTTTCCTAAGAACCACAACCACCCACCTGCACCTTCAGAAATAAAAGCAAAGAAATTCATGGCACATGTAAAAGAGAGGGCATGTACGAGTCTAGATCCACTACCAACACTCTACGACAACGAGATTATTCAGTTCAGAAGCCGGGAATGGGACGACACACAACAAATTGTAGAAAAAATACCAACTTTTGTTTCCTGCAAATCATCTCTATACAGAAAACGCAACACAGAACTTCCTCCACAACCAGCAACCAGACAGACCATTGACTTACAAGGAGGATGGAGAGAAACAACTACTGGCAACAACTTTTTACTATCAGAGAACGGTGACCACAACAAAATCCTTGTATTTGGTACAGCAGACAATCTTCGTCACCTAGTAACTCAAACACCATATTTGCAGATGGAACATTCTACGCCAGCCCTGTATTATTCAAATAGCTGTACATTATACATGCCTTTATTGAAGGAGAAATGTACCTACTTGTATTTACATTTCTTCCAGACAAATCGCAGGCCACTTACCAACGTCTATTCGGCATACTTACAACAGCAGCTACTGACAACACACCACTAAATTTCAATTTTGTGCTGACTTATAAATTTTTCAAAAAGTTGGATAAATGGGAATGAACCCACATTAGTAGCATATCCTGGTCCATTGAGTTTTACCCCTGTTATGCCTCTTTGGACTTAAAAATTTTGAGACAATTCAGTATGCACTTTGTCATTGCAAATTCTCCTACATGATTAATCAGAAGTTCATGAAACTTTGTACATTGCAAGATCCTAATATGAAGATGTGCACATTAGTAAGATATGACAGGTGGACGAGGTGTGTTTTTGGTCTCTGCATTTTATGTTTTTATGGCTGGTTATATCAACAACTATTACAAATTGTCAATTCTACAAATTTAATATGTAGGAATCATTATTTTGACTTTTCTGGTCTAAATTTTTTCCAAAAAAGTGATTTTGGAAAGGTTTTAATCTGTGATATAAAAATATTTTTGACAGTCGAAGTTCATTTTGATCATGGAACTCGTCATGCACGAATGAAAAATATTTTTGTCAACTCTGGTCAGCACACTTTTTCCAAAACCTCTTTTTCTATTCTTTCTCTTACAAAGTGGTGATATCCATCCACATCCAGGGCCAAATCCATCTAAACGGAATCCAAAATATCCATGTAATAAATGTTCAAAGGGCGTCATAAAAAGTAGTAAATCTATCAACTGCTCTATTTGCCACCAGAAAACCCACATAAAATGTACAAATATCACTAGCAACCAAATTTCTAAAGAAAAAACACAAAATGATGTACACAATTCTTTTATTTGCGATCAATGTACAATCAAATCCCATCCTTTTAATCAAAATAAAAATGTTGTAGAAGATCAACATCAGTCTTTTGAAAAAAATAATTTTGAACCCAAAACTTCATTTGAAGATTCGGACCATTTTAAATTTTCTAAACAAAGGGGCTTTCATTTTATTCATCTTAATGCTAGGTCACTGCTCCCAAAAATATCAGAATTAAAAATTATTGCATGTAAAACCAAAGCCACAGTGATATCTATTTCGGAAACATGGCTCGCCGATTCTGTTACCGATGCAGAAATCTGGATTGAAAATTACAGTATTGTGAGGAAGGATAGAACTAGAAATGGCGGTGGAGTTTGTTCTTATATTAGAGATGACATCTCTTTCACTTTGGTACAAGACATCTCAGTCGATGAGCTAGAATCTGTATGGATAGAGTTGTTATTACCCAAATCCAAACCTATAATAGTAGGAACTTGCTATAGGCCACCAAAGCAAAACAATTTTCTGGAACTATTTGACCTTATTCTGAACAAAATAAGACCGGAGTGTGAAATCATAATTCTTGGCGATTTTAATATTTGTATGAAAAACAAAAATTCTGATATATACAAAAAATACTCGAATATCTTTAACATGTATGCATTGGAACAATTAATTTCCAAACCAACGCGAATTTCATCATCCAGTAGTTCATTCATAGACCATATTTTATGTAATACTAGTGAAAAGATTTGTCAATCCGGTGTCATTGAAGTTGGAATTAGTGACCATTTTGCCATTTTTTGCACTAGAAAAACAACTAGAGAACACACAGGTAAGCAGAGTATTGTACGTATACGATCAGTTAAAACATTATTCACAAGAAGCCTTTATAGAGAAACTTGAACAAACTGACTGGTCGGAACTCTACCTATGCAGAAACGTAAATCAAGCATGGGAAATTTTTCGAAAATTATTTCAATCAACTTTAAATTCTATAGCTCCATATAAAGAAATAAAAATTAAACAGAATTCCGAACCATGGATGACTTCAGAAATTTTAAATAATATTAGAAAACGAGATCAATATTTAATATCATATAAAAAACAGGTAGTAAACATTTATATTTGGATTACTGTAAATTGCGAAATTTGGTACAAAGAAATGTAAAAAAGGCTAAAGAAGAATACGTCGCAAATAAAATTGAAGAAAACAAAAACGCTCCGAAAAAAATATGGGAACACCTGAAAACTTTAGGTTATAGTTCAAAACAAAAAAGCAATGCTTGTGTTGTTCTGAAGGTGGATGGTCAAAATTGTCATAATTTAAATGACATCGCAAACATTTTCAATAATTTTTTCACAACGTGGCATCGAAGCTTGTTGAAAAGTTACCTCCATCTCCAAATATATTCCACGTAGCCTCTACTCTTTTCCAACAGTTTTATTGTAGAGTTAATATCAATAGATTACCACTTGAAATAAGTTCTGTGTCCAAGGAATTTATATATAAGGAATTGTGTCACCTTAATTCATTTAAAAGCACAGGGTTAGACGACATTCCAGCAAGGTTCGTCAAAGATGCGGCTACAACACTAACAAAGCCCATCAATTTCATTGTAAATTTATCAATAACGAGTGGTATAGTTCCCGATCAATTAAAATCAGCACGGGTCAAACCATTATTTAAGAAAAACAATTGAACAGAGGTTGGAAATTATAGACCAATAAGTATACTGTGTATTATATCAAATTTTTTAGAAAAAGCAGTATATAAACAGCTAGAATCATATTTAGTATAAAAACAACTTGCTATATGAGCTTCAATTTGGTTTCAGAAGCACTTATTCCACCGATACCTGCCTTATTCATCTTTTTGATCATATTAAATCTCAAACATCTAAAGGCCTCTTCACTGGTATGGTAATGATAGATCTTCAAAAGGCATTTGATACAGTCGATCATCAAATTCTTTGCAACAAGCTTCAAGCGATGGGAGTATCTAACATTAAATGGTTTGAATCGTATTTAACAGGCAGACAACAGTTGGTTAATGTTAATGGCACAGAATCCAACCCAGCAAACATTAGCTGTGGTGTTCCACAGGGAAGTATTCTAGGTCCTTTACTTTTCCTTT
>MJUT01009414.1:762854-775225 GCA_002080005.1 Gigantidas platifrons | reverse complement strand
AATTTCAAATTAACTGTAATGGTCATATAATAAATTCACAAAATAGTGTTAAATATTTAGGCATTGACATTGATCAAAACCTGTCTGGCGAAAAAACAGCTAACTCTATTATTAAAAAGGTTAATTCCCGGTTGAGATTTATGTATAGAAAGGCACATTGTCTATCTGCCGAAACGCAGAAAACTTTAAGTATGGCACTTATTCAATGTCATTTTGATTATTCTTGTTCCTCCTGGTACGCTGGTATAACTCATGCTTTAAAAAACAAACTGCAAGTGGCACAAAACAAAACAGATTCATTAAAAGCATGGGCCCAAGAACTAGTATAAAGCCAGCTGAATTTTCTAGTCTAGGATTTTTAAATATTGAAAACAGAGTAAAACAGCTTCGATTGAACTATGCTCATAAAATCTATTATGATAAATGTCCTTCTTATTTGAAAAAATTAATGAACATCATGCCCATAATACTAGATCAAGTCAGATTAATTATATTACACCAAAGATTAAAGGCATCGAATCAACAACGTTTTACTACAATGGAGTCCATGATTGGAATTCTCTACCTGATTCGATCAAATCCATCAATGATTTGCAAAGATTTAAAAAAGAAGTGAAGTGCCACCTGATACATACCAGTGAAGAACGGGAAAGACGTGTCGTATCATAATAATGGCAATTATATATATATATTTTTTTATAGATAATGTACTTATTTTAAAATTAAGTAATCCCTCTACCCGCTCATGTTGATCTTTTAATATCCACTTGAACTTTAAGCTGATACATGTAAAGGACCCCATTGGAAATATGCTGAATGGCTTTCTTGGGCTATCCTTGGTAAGAAAGTTTTCAGCAGTTACAATGAGTGGATTGAAGTTTTTGTTAATGATGGAAGTTTTATGTTTTATTTTTAAATTACAAAAGAAATTTTTAAACACTTGTGTATGATGTTGAAATTTTTAAACCTAAATATATTTTACCTTTACCTTTTTATTGATTTTCAAGGTCAAAGGTCAAGGTCACCGGGTCCAAAAAATTTACCGTGTAACATCCTTGTGAACACTCTAGAATCAACATCCTTCGATGGATTTTCACCTAACTAGGTACATACTTGGTCCTTAGGAGAATCTAGAAGCCTATTGATTTGTAAGGTCAAAGGTCATGGTCACCCTTTTTTGTTTACCGCGTAACATCCTTGTGAACACTCTAGAATCAACATCCTTCAATGGATTTTGACCAAACTTGGTACATAGTTAGTCCTGAGGAGAGTCTGGAACCCTATTGATTTTCAAGGTCAAAGGTCAAGGTCACTGGGTCAAATTTTTAGGCGAGGGGATAAGCCACGCTTTGCGTTGCCCTTGTTAAAAATCAAAACGAGCTTAAGTTTTAACTGCAGCTACATGGTAATGAGTAGTTTAACATATATTCTGGGTTTTTCAGTGACATTTTTCTTTCAGCCGATTTATACCGATTATGCAAATTAGGCATATTTTGATGAAAGATCACATTTAAATCTTTTCCTCTGAAACCACGGAACCAAATTAAACCAAACCTGGCAGGGATGGTCCTTGGGTGAGTCCCTTTTAATATTGTGCCCAACAGCCCTGCCCTCCATTCAAGATTGCTGCTGTCACTAAAAATAGAAATTTCTTCAATTGTCCATTGCTGCTTTATTATAAATCAAAATGAGCTCAAATTTTATCTGCAGCTACATGGCAATGAGTAATTTAACATATATTCCGGGTTTTTCTGTGAAATTTTTCTTTCAGCCGATTTATACCAATTATGCAAATTAGGCATATTTTGATAAAAGATCATATTTAAATCTTCTTCTCTGAACCAAATTAAAGCAAATTTGGCTGGGATGGTCCTTGGGTGGTCCCCTTTCAATATTGTGTCCGACAGCCCCGCCCTCCCTTCAAAATGGCTGCTGTTACTAAAAATAGAAATTTCTTTAGTTGTCAATTTCTGCTTTATTACAAATCAAACTGAACTCAAATTTTAACTGCAGCTACATGGCAATGAGTAATTTAATATATATTCAAATCACATCAAAATCTTTAGCTCAGAAATTATGTCTCCCCCCTACCCCCCCCACTTTGGTGGGGAGACATATTGTTTTTGTCCTGTCTGTCCGGCACACAGTTTGTCAGCGCAACTCCTCTAAAACTACTGAACAGAATTTCATGAAACTTGGTAGGTAGTAAGGACACCATATGTAGTTGTGCATATTACCAGGAAATTTTGATCGCCTGAATTTTGTGGGAGTTATGCCCCATTTGAACTTAGAAATTTCTCGAAATTTACTACTGAAGCAGCTTGTCAGCACAACTCCTCTGAAACTACAGAACAGAATTTCATGAAACTTGGTAGGTAGTAAGGACACCATATGTAGTTGTGCATATTACCAGGAAATTTTGATCTCCTGAATTTTGTGGGAGTTATGCCCCTTTGAACCTAGAAATTTCCAGAAATTTACTACTGAAGCAGCTTGTCAGCACAACTCCTCTGAAACTACTAAACAGAATTTCATGAAACTTGATAGGTAGTAAGGACACCATATGTAGTTTTGTATATCATCATGAAATTTTTATCCCCTAAATTTTGTGGGAGTTATGCCCCTTTGAACTTAAAAAATTCCCAAAATATACTTCTGAAGCAGCTTGTCAGCGCAACTCCTCTGAAACTACTGAACAGAATTTCATGAAACTTGGTAGGTAGTAAGGACAACATATGTAGTTTTAAAACGGTTTTAGCTGAGTTCCAACGAGGTTGCAGTCGGCTTATGTTTTGGTGGAAGGCGGGCGGACGGGCGGGCAGGCGTATGTTAACCTATCTTCGTTAACACGATAGCGCTCTTAGTTTTTGGCCGATCAACATAATTTTTGGTAGGAAGCATTATTACACTATTATTTAGAGCGAGTTCGAAATTCAGATTAATCTATTGTTTTTTTCTTGTAAAATCATGGTTTTTTATAGAAAAAGTACATATTTTGAGAATTCCACATTTATCTGATACTACAAAAGATAGAAACTTAATATATGGTATGGGTGGAAATACCAATGACAATGTGAAGTTGTGCATTCAACATTTTGTATCCCGCTGCGGAATCTGTATAAAAAAATGTGACCAAGATCCCCACCATAAACCATATATATTTTATGATCAGGGTGACTAGGCAAATTAAATGCATTATAGCTCAGGCCCCGGGGTCATACCCCACCCCCTACCTGAAGTGAACTTTTTAATGGTTGAGATCCCCACCCTTAAACCATATATATTTATGATCAGGGTGACCAGGCAAATTAAATGCCTTATAGCTCAGGCCCCGGGGGTCATACTCCACCCCCTACCTGAAGTGAACTTTTTAATGGTTGAGATCCCCACCCCTAAACCATATATATTTATGATCAGGGTGAATAGGGAAATTAAATGGCCCAAGATTTTGACTTGCAACTCGGCTGGTGCATCTCTGATGCTTTCTCGATTTTTTTTTTTTTATTCATTGAATCTTAATTTTTATTTGTTGCCTTCAACTACAGTTTGTAGGAAGGGGGGGGGGGAGAGACATCAGTTTTTGCGGGCAAAAACAAACTTTAATTTGAATTTAAATTATCTTTGGGTGGCCCACTTTCAAAATTATGTGTAACACCCCCATTTTCTATCAACTTTAGATGTCAAATTGAAAACCAGATGAGCGATTACAGGTTCCTGAGAGCATCTAGTTAATTTAATTATGGTTTCTGAATTAAAAATGGTTCAACAAGTGTAAAATTTACAAAATTTTAACTTTTTAATCTTTAATTAAATTTTAATGCATTTTTTTTACAAAATGATACAATGATGGACATAGACAACTTCTTATTTTATTTCTTAAGGGTCCCAAATTCCAAATTTTTGTATATTTGGAAAGCATATGGAATTTTTATTTTTCATCCAATTCTAGTTGGATTTTACAACTACATATGCAATCACACAGGTACTTGTGGACAGGACCCTATGGCTATGGTGCCTCTGATTGCCCCTCCCCCTTTTTTTGATCATCGATTTGTTTCATGTACACAACATTTTACAACTTTCTATGTATCAATGTATCACTGTATGACATATATACAATAAATACAATCAAACAGTAGTTTCTATCCATACCTATATACATATGTCAGAAACCTGGTATCATTTCACTCACAGGATAGAAACTACATTTTTTGTACTGTAAAGACATTGAAGAATTTTATGTAACATTTTTATTGGGTTATTTTCATGAAAGCACTCGTCAAAAGACATTGGAGAATTTCATGTAACATTTTTATTGGGTAATTATCATGAGACCACTGGTCAAAAGACATTTGAGAATTTCCTGTAGCATTTTTTTATTGGGTTATTTTCATGAGACCACTGGTCAAAAGACATTGGAGAACGTCATGTAGCATTTTTATTGGGTTATTTTCATGAGACCACTGGTCAAAAGACATTGGAGAATTTCATGTAACATTTTTATTAGGTTATTTTTATGAGACCTCTGGTCAAAAGACATTGGAGAATTTCATGTAATATTTTTATTAGGTTATTTTTATGAGACCACTGGTCAAAAGACATTGGAGAATTTCATGTAACATTTTTATTAGGTTATTTTTATGAGACCACTGGTCAAAAGACATTGGAGAATTTCATGTAATATTTTTATGGTATTATTTTCAGGAGAACAACCCTCGTCAAATGACTTTGACATAACACTAATGATATGTCTTTTGAGAAATCTGATGCCTATTGACATAATAAATGGACTTCCCTCAGCAACAGATGCAAGTTTGAGAGCTGATTTGTCTAGGATCAAGTATTACAGAAACATCATTGTACATTGTGATTTGGTTGATGATACAGACTTTGAATCATACTGGAATGATGTAACACCGGTAATGCACAATAATTTACATCTGTTTTATATAGTAATCATACAGGAACGATGTAACACCGGTAATACACAATAATTTACATCTGTTTTATATAGTAATCATACTGGAATGATGTAACACCGGTAATACACAATAATTTACAGCTGTTTTATATAGTAATCATACTGGAACGATGTAACACCGGTAATACATAATAATTTTACATCTGTTTTATATAGTAATCATACTGGAATGATGTAACACTGGTAATACACAATAATTTACATCTGTTTTATATAGTAATCATTTTAACCAGAACATTTTGAACATAGCTTCAAATTTATCTGGGGTATATAGTTCAAATTAATTGCTTAATGATGACAGAGACGGTCTTGATTGTTCCCCAACGCCTCTTTAAAGGGGGAATGTGGTTATGGGTATCATCTGTGCGTCCGTCCCAAATTGGTTTCCGAATGATAACTTGTGAAAGAAAAGTCGGATTGAAGCTAAGTGTGGTATTTGTCCATATTAAAAACTCAAGATCAAATATTAAAATCTTGTAAACAACCTTTTAGCTCCCCTGACCCAAAGGGTCATGTTGAGGTATTGACATCACTTGGTGTCCGTCGTCATCCGTAAGCGTTTACATTTTAATCTTCTTCTCTGAAACCACTGAGCCAATTGTTACCAAACTTGGTAGGAATGTTCTTTAGCTGGACCCCAACAAATTTGTTGGTTGTATTTTTGTTGTAGATCAGAAGTAAATAATGGGCTGTTTAAAAAAAAATGGCTAATTTTTAATAATGTACCCTGTTGTAATATTTTTATGTTATTAGTTAGCATTTGTGATCAAAAAGGATTTTAGTGGTGTGTATTTTACTTCTGCAAAATATTGTGTAAATATATTGTACGAAAAAAGAATTATCACCAAAAATGACCTCAAATTTGTCAGGAGTGCACAGGGCTCACCAAACCAGGGGAAGTGTGTGAAATTCTCGCCCTATATCAGCTGAAGTCGCACTCCCTTGACTCCAAAGTGAAATTTAAGTCGCCTTGTTTCTTTTTGCAAGTCGCTCCTTTCTTGCAAATAATCTGCATTTATGGTAAAGCTGAATGACAAAGCAATTACAGTGGAACCTGTCTAATCCGACATACCAAGCAGGTGCGGATCCAGCCATTTTGAAAAGGGGGGGTTCCAATTTTCATGGCGCCACAGACTGACATTTTCTGTCAAAATTTTGCATAGTAGATACCGCATTTTCAGAGTTGGAAACGGGATTAAAGATCATCATCGTGTCTCAAATGATTTAAGAAACTCGAGAAACGAGCACCTTTGTTGATACTTGGTTTACCAATTAGACTTGGAAATATAAAACAGAATCAACAAATTACCAGAAATGCAAGTTTCTGTATGACAGCAGCTTTGATATTACTTCTTGCTTCATGGGTCTTAAACAAATAAATGTAAAAATACCATTCATAATTTTGACCTGCATACTGCAGCTTCTGTTAACTTCATCAGTATAGGTAGAACCCAAACATTTGGAAGACCATGTCGAAATGCGAAAAACATTGAAAACAAAATTGCACCAAAAAGTCCAAATCCAGTTAGAACAAATGATTGTCCATCATATTTGTGATGTCATACTATTTACGTAACTTTTTAGTAGAATTTGCTGATCAGAACTATTAACCAATATTATTGCTCAATGATGAAATGCTTACCCTTCTGGAACACCTGATTTCACTTCCACATCCGGAAATTTGTGTTGTTCTGACATTTGAATTGCCAGACTGAAACTTTGTCCTCGATATCTGATTTCGATATGCGATCCAGTAACCCTCTATACTATTAATTGAGCTAGGAACTCAACTATTCTCTTGGTTGAGACCAACAGGCTACATTTTCCTACAATCGATGAAACATGACTGTTTGCTGCCAAAGTTATACAACAGCATCTAAAGCCTTGCTCCTTGTCTGGACTTTTTATTTCAAATGCTAATAAAGAGCGCATTTAGTCATTTTGAAGAAATTTCTATTTTAGTAAAGGTGGGCATCTTGAAAGTGGACCACATAGAGGAACATTCTAGACAAAGTTTGGTTCACATTGGCTCTAAAGAGAATTTTTTTTAAATTTCCACCAATCAGAAATTAGTATTATCCCTGGCGGTCACGTTGAATGTCAGATCACACTTTATAGAGGACCTCTCATAGATCGTTGTCGTCAAAGTTCGGATTCAATAGACCCAGTAGTTTAAGAGAAGATTGAAATGTGAAAAGTTAATGACGACGGACAGACGGACGCATAGGTGTGGCAAAATCGCATATGACCATAGGCCAGGTGAGCTGAAAACGACACATAATGCACAGCTGAATACGTTGTTTTTAATTGTGGTCAGTTCCTATCCCATCGCAACGAAACTGTAAGAGAATGTGCACTGTCAAGTCGTATACCCTATATAATAGTAGGGTGCCCGAAGAAAGATTTTTGCGAATTTGCCTTAACGGAATTACACACACCTGTATGATACATCGTTGGAAAGAGGAGAACAAACCGCATCGAAATAAAGATGTCGTCGTTATGTATTGTGGTCACGTTTTTCTTAAATTGGGGTCAAAGGTCAAGATCTAAAAATTAGAACTAACACACCACAAGTTTTAAAAGGCTTCCTTCTTCGGCAAGACTGTATGTAAAGAACTTTAAACTGGAATGCCAATTTTATTTGTTAAGCTTAATATTTTATTATTTTATGCTTATTTTTTATTTTACATTGTTTGAATATATAGCAAAAGGCCATTTTCTAAAAAAAAAAATGCCATTTTACAATTTTCTTATATATGAGAAATAAAAGTGACCTTGACCTGTCATAGTTTGAACATTTCTCATTTTTATTTGATATTCATTTAAAGGAAACCTTCAAATTATTTTTTAACCCTTAACATTTGACAACTGGTGGACGGATTCCAAAAAAAAATCATGTTTCAGTTATGGTACACCTTGATTAATTACTGGTAAAATATTTATTAACCTCAAACTTCGTAAAAGGTACCAAAATTCAAATTTAATGGCTTATGGTTTTGCAACATATCCTTTGTAGGGTCAATCAATACTTAACGAATATTCTGTGCAAAAACATGCCAATTTATGGAAAGGTCAAACGTCATTTGTTTAAAAACGTAAGGTATATGAACATATTATGCGTTTGGACGATGTGTGGCTACAAACCACTCTGAACACTCCAAATATCTCAGGTGTTTTGCAAATAAAAAAGTGGCCTCTTGTTAGTTTGAAAGCCCACCAACCACGTCAAGGTCAGAGTCCACTGGTATTTTTTTTTCTTTTTTCTTTTTTTCTTTCTTTTTTTTTAAACATCGGCAGTAGTATACCGAAGGAACAAAGGAACAAGTCATAGAAAATGTTAAAGAAATCATAGTCCGGAGACTGAGCAAATTCCAGAAAAAAACATAAAACGGAAACAAGCTATGACATAACCACCACAACATATAAAAAGAACACCTTAAAAAACTTTGCAACAAATGAAACTGCTATTTACTGAAAAACACATAGTAGGTATGAACTTGTCTAAGTTTACTAAGCACAGAAAACAGTGATGCGTGCCTAAAACAGACATTAGACCAAGCCTCAATGAAACAAAAGACGTCAACGGGAAGTCGTGGTAAGTGGACAACTATGACTAACGTGAGTTGATGGTTACAATTTTGGAAACGAAAGACAGTTTTATTCAGTGAAATAGATGGAGACTGGATGAAAAAGAAAAAAAATGAGATCATATGTCATCATCTTCATCAGTATTTCTAGATATTGCTAGGTGGGTATTTTCATTGCGGTATAAGTCGCCAGCTTAGCAAGGGCAAAGGTCTGTGCAAGATAGACTTTGCTCAAAACAAATGCATCCTTTCATGCACACAGATTTTCCTTTGCAAGTACAAACAAGGTCTTGCAAAAAATCAAAAGACATCTGGCCTTTGAAATAAACTGGAACTAATCTATTCCTGTCTTCCCATCCAAATAGCACTGCAGACTTCATTGGCGGTTTTGCAACATGGACAGTCATCCAAATATTTATCTGTAGTGAGGATCTCAAAACATGCTGTGTGAAGGTGGCCTCACAGGGTGGAAGTTTGGCCAAACATGCATCCCTCAGTGTCGTTAACCTTGAGATAGAAAATATGCATTCAGTTATACCCATCACTTTCTGCAGCTTATCGTTTAAAATATTGTAAGGTTTTGATGCATTTTTAAAGGATTTATAATCGAGCAACCAGCAGATAAATTTCGTAAGAGACAAAGGCATTCGATCCATAGACAATGCAAGTGACACCTCGTTCGCAGTGGGGTATTCGTCGGTGGAAATGCTTATTTTCTCGATGTCACGCCTCAAGATTCGAATGGCAGCGTGCAATATTTGGTCATCATTGCAAGAATCTGCAACTGTAGATATCTCTTGTTTGATTTCAGACGCTTTTAGTTTCGACTTCAAATTACCTGCAGTTGCAACAACATGTCCTATTGACACATCACTGTTGAAGACTAGGTTGGACTTCCCCTGTCCGCACTGTATCTGTACAACGATTGAATCGCCGTAATGTATTTTAAGTCTGTCTTGTAATTTGGTAACAGGATAAGTATTTGGGATGTGTGCGGGAAGATATTAATCAAGATACTTTAGAAGTAATTGTGTCATTAGAAAAGCCTGTTTACGCACTGATAGGTCTTCGTGAATATCAGCTATAAGCATTTTAAAAGCATATTCATGAACACTAAATTCTGGACAATCGTCTTCCTGAAATTTTGATTTCACAGGGGTATACCTTAGCAAGGGTAACAAGACAGTTCGGCACCCATTGAAAGAGACAGTTCGGCATCAAGACAGTTTGGTATCAGGACAAATCGGCACCAGGACAAATTGGTACCGCATTTTCTTTCAAACAAACGTGATTAGCTTTTTTTTTTTTTTAAATAAAAGAAAGTTAAACAAAAACAAAAACATCAATGATCATTTAAATGCAATCAAAACATAATTGATTTAAATATTCTTTAAAAGAAACCATTATTAACTCTCTTAATTAAGATCAAAAGCATTTCGAAAATTGAGGACAAGAAATATGAAGTGTTTATGCATGCAGTAATTTAAACAGGGGATTTTCCACAAGTATTCTGATAAATGATACAATACAGAAAAAAGGATTACAAAACATCAAAATCACAATTCTTACCATAATATTAAACAAGGCAAACATTAACATTACCAAGAAGACAAATAATATGAGCCGTTTCTTTTCATCAATAACCAAACGTGGATCGGGATCTTTTCCGAAAATTTGGGGGGTTCAAGGTTATTGGAAGTTTTGTACGTAAAATCAAAGAAAAAAAGCAAGTGCCGATTTGTCTTGGTGCCGAAATGTCTCACATAGGTGCCGAAGTGTCCTGGTGCCGATTGGTCCCGGTGCCGAAGTGTCTAGAATTCCTTAGCAAGTACTTGGTAATGCAACCGGAATGATAGACAGCATTATCAATAAATTCTTCGCTGTCAAGTATTTTGATGATTCTTTGATCATTTTTGAAAACAGCCGATTCCCGTAGGTTATTCCGACGATCATTTGATTCAATTTTTTTTTCAGTTTTCTATCTTTTTTAAACGTTTTCTTTTCACAGAGAAAACATACTTCCCAATTTAACAGTTGGTTAATACTAGAATCTGGCACAAATGATTCTGGTATACATGTAGTATGTCCCGGTTCAACTGCAGTGGGTTCTGACATAGAATAACTGCAATTGTGCCTGCTTGTGTATGATTTGTAACAAGCGCGATGGTACAAAATTTTAAAATCTTCACAGCGAATACAATCTAAACTAGAAACATCCTGCAAAATTATAACATAAACATCATCTTTCCTGGCTTCCAGTGCTTCGATAAAGCTATTTTTGCTAATATTTAGCATAGTTATCACTAGCGAGTCACAAAATTAACTTTGACAAATAATGCATTTGTCCCAATTCACTTCATTTCGACTTCTTTTAGGACTAAACGGACAAAGTTTTACCGGGCTGTGAAACTGAACCATTTCCGGACTTATAACGTATCCTGCAGGATTGGTTCGTGTATTAGAAACACATGAATTAAACAAATTTTAAAAACAGTAAAACCAATCAACGGCCGACATAAAAATGAATGTTTTTAAAACATAAAAAACACAAACAATTCTACTGAACAATTAAAACCAATATATTTGCCATAAAAGAAGAGAAAATACTAAATGCATTGAGACAGAGATCGTGCTAGTTAATGACCGGCGAGCGACACATCATTAACAAAAACCGGTACATGACAATCCGTGTATGACAAAGAGGAAATTTACACTGTTATTTGAGTTTATATTTTGCCAATTTCTCAACAACCGCTGACATTTAGATTATGATTTTTGGCACACATGTACATTTCATCAATATGTTTTCTTCCAAATCAAAGTACATTTATATTGTAGTGTAATTACTTTGCTTTTGTTGAAAATAGGTTAATTTGGGGTCAAATTTGAGACTTAAAGTAAGGCTGATATACTCTTTCAAAAATCAATTATTTACATCCCGTTTTTATTTTAATTATATCTTTGATACATTATCTCTTATGTAAAAACCTTTTTATCTATTTAGATAGCGGAGAATATTTTTATTTTTCATCCTGAAAATACCATGTACAATGTGTCAGCCGAGGGTACCTTTAAAAAACGTGAAATTAAAAAAATCGTGACCACAGAAACTTACGACGACAATTGAAAATACAAAATGTAATAATTTTTCTAGCGTTTAAAACCAAAATTAGCCGTGTGTAATTCCGTTAACCCAAACTCGATAACTAAGCGTCTTTTTTAACACTGGGCACCCTACTATAATGTACATTTTTAAACAATAAGTTAAAAATCAACTATTTTTACAATATTATAACGGTGATAACCCTGGTAAGAATCGCTGACAAGTCATCAAAGTTATCAAACTGTAAGATACCACACTGACTTTTTGTTCACAAGTTATCATCTCAAAACCAATTCTGGACACACGGACAGACGGACGACACCCATTTCTAGAGTTCCCTTCGACGAAGCGTCAACGGTCGGGGTACGACAAATTTCATTGCAATCAATAGTAAAGCGGGAGAATTCGAACTCACAAAAATAGTAGAAAACAGACGGACGGACAAAGTCAACTATAGTGCAACCTTGATGCAGGGCTCTGGTATTTATAAACTATTGCCAATGACTTTTAGATATTTGGACTCGTCAGGCTCAGGTATGCTTGTACTCAGTGTCATACAAGAAACAAACAAGAACAAACGAATTTATTCCAACTAAAATAAAATAGAGTTACCTGATAAAAGAAAAAAAAAAAAAAGTCGTCTAATGTTTTCTAATTCTAGAATTTATAACAACAAATATTATCTTACCATTTTTTTTTT
>MJUT01009414.1:745570-762028 GCA_002080005.1 Gigantidas platifrons | reverse complement strand
CCAAGGGACCAGGGAAATGTGTCAGATTGTACAGGGTGTCGGAATACTCAGGTTTTATTTTAATTAACAGAACTACTTTGGGACCATCAATTTTTGTCAGATGTCACAGGATGTCGGAAAACTCAGGTGTCGGATTAGACAGGTTCCACTGTATAATCAATGTGAAAATACATAAGAATGAGAGAAAAAGGTTTTATTCAGGAAATAAAGAAAATATAACTTGTTGAGACAAAAGAATCATGGCATATTTCTAAATTTGTACTAACAAAATTCCAGTTGAAAATCAAATCCCAAATCTAACTAGAGGTACTGCTGGACACAGGAGTCCCGCATTGATACACAAATGGAATAACTTATCTGTCCGCTACGCGGGACTAATATCCCCCCGCGTCCCAATCATCTTAATTGAGCCAAAACATATTTGGAACACAACTTTTAGACTCATAATTCTGGGAAAACTTGATGGACCAGGATATACTACCAATGTGCACATCTTCATATTTTAAGATCTTGCAATGTACAAAGTTTCATGAACTTCTGATTAATCATATAGGAGAGTTTGCGATGACAAAGTGTACTGGACCGGATCCAGCAAGCTTAACCAGTTTGAGGAATAAAAAGGAAGATACAGTACTAGGGGCTGAAATCTTTATTTAATCCTCAAATGTGTAGTGTAGTGATGTGGTGAAATGTGTTGTGTGTTGAAATAGTGGTAAAAAACTGAAAAATACAAAAAGGGAACAATCATAAGAAAGTGTCCGAATTACATGAAAGTTACTTTTAATAAAATCAATAGCATAAAATCACACAAAGACTGGAGCGCAAGTTTCGGTGTACGTTGATCAGCTATTTCCGTTGTATGGTCGGAAATGATATTACATAGCACAGTTGAGTTCTGGTTACAAACGGGAAAATAATGATGATTTGATGTCACAATATACTGTAGAATATGTTTATAATGTCAAATATTATTGGTTTCTATCATAGATGAATCAGCACGGACGTAAATGTTGACAAACTGCATGTTGAAACTCAATCAATGTATTTCCTCATATTTACAGGAATGATATAGTGTAAAGTTAATAAAAGTGTTTGATAATTCAATATTGTCTATATTATGTTGAAATTTCTACTCACGCTGTGGTATGCCCCTCTAATTCCTGGGTAGTGTTCACTGCGTGTCCACATGAAAACGTATATTTTTCGTATATGGGACTCTGATGTGTCTGGGAAAGCAACGTTCGGAACACATTCGGAACTCATTAATTTATCGATAAAATGTGACAGTACACAAAGTGCATACTGAATTGTCTCAAAATTTCTAAGTCCAAAGAGGCATAACAGGGGTAAAACTCAATGGACAATAAAATCCTTTATACTGCAAAGTTCACACATCATGATCTTAGAAATTGGACAAAAGATGTGGAAGTTGGTCTGGACAGACGGACAGACAGACAGGCCGATTCCTATATACCTCCCAAACTATGTTTGTGGGGGGGTGTAAAAATAATGAAACAGACGCTTCCTGTACCAATATTGTTATATATTTTTTATTATTTTAACACAATTTGAGTTATTTGTAGCTTTTTCAAAGTAAACAATCAACTTGTCAAGTTTTAATCATGGCAGCATTTTATTTGAAACAAGGGAAGGAAGTCACATTTTGATGTAATATGTATTTTATAGATTTCAATGTGAAACGAATAAAATCTAAAGTCGACAAAAGATCAACAACAATAATACAAGCACAAAACATGAATTAAATGTTAAATATGAAGGATATTAACAAGATACTATGCAAGCGAAGCGAGTTCTTTATGGTTAAAAATGTGTACCTAGGATTTTCTTCACATTGCTTCACATACTGATGGATATATTTTTTTTCCTGCACATTGTAAACACTCCCTGTAACACACATAACACACTGTACTAATGAAGATCTTCTAAACATAAAGCGCAAAGGTGATGATAAATCTTGGACCCTCTCTCGTACGTCCAATATCACTGAAAATCGGAACCCGTGTGTAATAAAAGTCATTTTGTTAGCTTGTTCTACTTATATTGATATCTTCAAATTTATTAAATATCTTCTGACATACTGACAAGAATTTTTTTCCTGCGTGGATGTTATCTTTTGAGATCTCGTAAGGAACAACGAGAGTTTGATTGAATGAGACTAGGTTCAACCCTAAAAAAAAGTTGTCGCCGATATATCTCGGCCCAAAAAATCTCGACACTATTTTGATGCACTGGAAGAGCATGAAATTGGCAGATATATTTCAGATTCGCGAGCATTCATGGCCATGCCTGTTTCATATTAGCATTTTTTTAAGTCACATTTCAAATGCAAATTTTGTTTAAATGATGAGAAGAAACAACACATTTTTGAGGAAACATGTCTCTATGAAGCTGTTAGAAGTCTCCCTGTCATGCCTTCACTTCTCCTTCATGTTCTCTGAGGGAGAAGTCAAGTCTCCCTGTTTTTTTTGCAAGTGTGATGAGCCCTGTTGCAACACTTTTTGGGACACTTAGAAATAATCATTCAATTTTAAAGTGTTAGTAAAATTTTATTTTTTGAAGTACATTATTCAAAGTTGTCATATCAGAAACTTTGAGATCTTAGCTTTATTTTGAATAACACAAAATATGATCACACAACAGCTGATGTACTGTTCCTTGGCTTTTAATGTACCATGTCAGAAGTGCAACAAATATTTTAGTAGGTTTGTATTATAAATCAAAATAAACTTTATTTATAAACTTGAACCATTGAATTTCAATTTCCATTAGAGTACAATATCTTAGCTTTCAATATGATAAGAAGGTTGAATTCTAGAAGCAATTATTAAACTGCAAATGCATTATAAACATGGGCACTGCCAAATGTCAGGAGTGCAACATTAGTCCTTTTCAAGCCTCAACTCTGTCAAGCTGCAATTGATTTACATGTCTATTTCATGTTAGAACAGCTATTTTAAAAGTTTATAGTATACAGTTATTTAATGGGAGTGCAGGCAATAGATCAAAATATTTTTCCTGAGGTACAGGGAAACACCAAAGTGTTCTATTGCACGAGGTCAATGATCTTTTCCAATACCAAGGGAAAAATTGTTTGATCTATCGTCTCAAGTTTTTTGCCATTTTTTTTAAGACAGCCCTGAAAAGAAACCCAAAGGCCCATAGGTGTACATATAAATGGGTGTCATCGGGTCAATTCTCAATGGAATAATAAAAACCAGGACGTTGTAAGTTCGAGCATTTATTACAGTTGGAAATACTTCCAAATAAAGACCCTGTAATAACAATATAAAATCTATAAATAATGATCAAGAAAGATAACTCTGATAGTTTACATGTATGTATAGCAGTGGAATATTTAAAATAAAATAAATTACAGTTTTTCTGACAAGTCTTCTATTCCATTATTCTAACAAAATATTATATAGCTGCTCATGGTTCTCATGGACATTTTCTAATATCAAACAAAAGTGTTATTATTGTTGATTCAGGCTAACTTGGCCGGGCGTGGCTATCGGTCTTAGTTCAATTGGAACTTGAATGAATTGTATATATGTTGGCACCAGAAATTGATTCAACGTCCATCCAGTCAATGTTATTTACGTATTTACAAGTGGAGTCAGAAACTAATAAAACCAATTTCTTTGAATGTGAAGCACCTGCAATGAAAGTTAATAAGAAATCATGTTTGCCATGGAGAGAGAAATTGATAACTTATCCTCAAAGTCAAATTCCAGATAAATTTTGTAGGCATCACTATGCCAGTCCCCATGAAACTGAATTAGTGCAGACGGAACTTTTGAATGAAATGCCCAACTGGCACCACCCCTTCGAAATGAATGTGATGAGTAATTGGATGGATTTAATTTGCATCTTTTCAAAGTATCTCTTTATTTTCTTTGATATTGTGTTTTAGTTAAAACTTTCCTAACATGTCCATGCCAAATTAAAAATGCAGGGTCATTATTATCTGCCGGAACTAACTTGCACATATTAGTATATGCCTGATATGGACATAATGGAGAATTAGGAATTTTAACTAGGGGTATTTCTAACTTTCTGTCTCCAAATTGAATGGTTTTTTACCATAAATTTTTTATTACCAAATAGTCCCTATGAACTATGATATTTTTTCTGCACAATTGTTTGAATGGATCAAACTTTTTAACAGAAACCGGTACCAAATTTGATTTTCTTGCCATCAAGAAATAGGCAAACAAATAGGAACACCAATAAGTTATATCTACTGAATTTGACATATCAAGTGTTTTGTGCATCTGAAGTAGAATATCAGGAATATTTGGTAATGCCCTATGAGGCAAATGCGGATTTTCTCGTGCTAAACCACGATATAATAATTTGACAGAAAACCAATTTTCTGATGGAAATTAAAATCCTTCAAGTAAGTGTAATGTTTTAATTCCACTAATATAATTTTGAATAGAATTTACACTTTTAAAGCTTCTACTCAAAAATTCTCCATAAAGACATAATTTACTGACTGTAGTGGGTAATGGTGTCAGTTTAAAATATGTACAAAATAAGAAGTAAGATATAAATTGAATTTTTAAATTCTTGTAAGTCTCTTCCGCAAAAGCCGACTTTTTTGATAATTCTGTGTCTTTTCGAAGATTATACAACTACTACTTCAGACCATGCATTATTTTGTGCATGGTTTAAAAATTCCTCACTAATCGTTGAATGCAAATCCCACCTAGACAACAAATCTGCTAACTGTAGTTAAATGACGACATTTTAACACAAATTCGTACGAAGCAGCCAGGGAACATATCTCCCTCAAACAAGATTGCATAAAAGGGTTCCTGTAAGCCCCAGAATTTACTACAGTTACCGAAGAATTGTCACAATAAATTACCACTTTTAACCCTTTAAGCCTGTAAACCCAAAGTTTCAAACTAACTACTAAGCACAGAAGTTCAAGGGCATTTATATGCAACTTTTTCTTTTGAATAAACCTGGGAAAGATTTTGTGAAAATACAAATCGCCATACAGTTCACCACAACCAACCAAAGTAGAATCACAAGATAGAATATAATCTGGTGTGGAAAAATCTTGTAGAAATAACATGGACACGCCATTATAAATGATCAAAAACTTACTCCACCATACCAAGTCCAATTTGACATATTTTGGAATCTTCTTGGAAACATTTTGACCACCAAAAGTTTTTAACCAAGTCAATAACCTGGACACAAACAGTCGTCCGGGGCGTACACACGTACTAACAAAATGTAACTTTCCAAGCAAGGACTGCAACTCCTTCAAAGTACACTTGCTTCTTATTAACCAATCTTCAACTAAGGATGAAATTTCATACAGCCTTTCCTTAGTAATAGAAAGAGTACAGCTCACTGCATCAACTAATATACATAAAAAAACATAGATGTAGAAGAAGGGATAGCCTTTTCCACCGACTCTTCCAGACCACACTCCTTCAAAACCTGACCTAAAGTGTCATATTCTTTAGACGCTTTATCTGGAGTATTACAACCCACAAAGTCATCAAGATAGTTAATAACCTGCAAGCCATAATGGAAATCACAAATATAACTAACCACATTTGTCACCCGTTGACAGATATATGCGGTGGACCGTAAACCCATAAATTAAACCGTGTTGTCTCAACCAAATATTTTAAACCGAATGATAATCGCATGCGGGAAATTTACAGACCTGTGAGTACTAATTATGAATCAACCAATCAGAGAGAGTTAAATCTTAACAGAAAGGTACACATGAGTGAACTTAATTTGAATATCGGCGAGAGAATTAATAATTTTTACAAATAAAAATTTACTGATTCAGGCTAACTTGGCCGGGCGTGGCTATCAGTCTTAGTTCAATTGGAACCTGCATTTTTAATTTAGGGTGAACAGGTAAAATAGTTTACATCTGAATTCACTGATCCATTTAATTAGAGTCAATTGACAATTATTATACCTTTTATATTCTATGCTATCATAGTTATACCCCCCACAAACAAAGTTTGGGGGGTATATAGGTTTCACCCTGTCTGTCCGTCCGTCTGTCTGTACGCATAGAGGGTACATGGTTTGTCCGTGCAACTCCTCCTACAGTTTTTCTGCTAGGAAGTTTTTATTTTGTAGATCATTTGTACATATATCAAAGATGGGCATGTGGTAAGGATTTTGATTTTTGTGCATTTTTACCAAAAATATAAATTGTTGAACTTAATCATTTTTTGGTGAATTTGGCAAAAAGGGTACATGGTTTGTCCGTGCAACTCCTCCTAAAGTTTTTATGCAAGGAAGTTTTTATTTTGCAGATCATTTGTACATATATCAAAGATGTGCATGTGGTAAGGATTTTGATTTTGTGCATTTTTACCAAAAAATATAGATTGTTGAACTTAGTAATTTTTTGGTGAATTTGGCAAAAAGGGTACATGGTTTGTCCGTGCAACTCCTCCTAAAGTTTTTACGCTAGGAAGTTTTTATATTGCAGATCGTTTGTACATACATCAAAGATGCGCATGTGGTAAGGATTTTGATTTTTATGAATTTTTACTAAAAATATAGATTGTTGAACTTAGCCATTTTTGTGTGAATATGGCAAAAAGGGTACATGGTTTGTCTGTGCAACTCCTCCTACAGTTTGTAAGTTAGGAAGTTTTTACATTGCAGAACATTTGTACTCATATCAAAGATGTGCATGTTGTAAGGATTTTGATTTTCATGAATTTTACCAAAAAATATAGATTGTTGAACAGTTATTTTTTTTTATTTGTGAATTTGGCTGAAAGGGTACATGGTTTGTCCGTGCAACTCCTCTTACAGTTTTTATTTTTGTTGAATGTGATTAAATATTATAATTTGACAAATAATATATTTTCCGTGTAGACTTAGTTTTCAATAATCTTGGACACAGTCAGAGTGAAGCGCGGGGTATTAGTCCCGCTATGCGGACAGTTCTAGTTATTGATTGATTCATTCACAAAAATATAGTACAATCATTAACAAATCCACCAACCATGCAGCTGCATTTTCCATTATATGATAAATTGATCATTTATTTTTATTTATTTATCCTCATGAGCAAAATTGCATAAGTACAGAGAAAATATAACTATATGTATTAACCCATCATAAAAAGATAATTAAAAGTAGTCAAATTTCATATTTTTTTTAACTTAACCAACATGATAGATATGTTTATTCTCCTAATTACAGCTGCAGTAAATGCACCCTCTCTCCGATTTGAAAAACTGGTATCCTAAGTTGTAAAAAAAATAACAGTGAGGAAAATATTTGTTGTAAGATTTTTTTTTTAAGAAATGACTTTATTGTGTATCCAACACAATACAGTAAAATTGTTATCGAAGTAAAATACTGTGACTGTCCTACATCAGAGTTGAACGGATGGGTAATATTTGTTGGTAAAAAGTTGAATTATGGACTTTAAAAAAAATGTTTACATGAAAGGCGGACATTGGGTATGCTTTTCTTCTCTACCTTTCTCCTGTCCCTCTCCTGCTTTCTCATGTCATTCTTCCCGTTTCTCCTGTTCCTCTTCCCCCTTCTCCCTCCTCCTTTTTTTGCCCGCTTTTCACGGTCTTCCTTCTGTCCCTTTTCTCCTGTTTTATACTCTTTTATGCTTTCTTCCGGTCCGTATACTATCTCCCAACCCTCATTACTTTCTCCTGTCCCTCCTTCCTGTCCTCCACCCTCTTTTCCTTTCTTCCACTCTGTTACCACTCTGTCTGCCCCTCATGTATCATTTTCATTTGATTGTTTTATTTATTTTTTTTGTATCTTTTGATATTTCATGTTATAAATATTATCTAATCTTTTATTAAAATAAAATATAAATAACAATAATCAATAAAGTTAATTAGTCGTCGTTATCCTGGCAGGAAGCATCTATGAAAGGTCCTCTATATTAAGATTGCTCATTTCGTTTCGATCTGTTAACAAACATGGCCACCATAGGTAATTATTGCTTCTGATTGGTAAATTTCTAAAAAATCTTCTCCTCTGAAACCGCTTGGCCATATGACCTGAAACCTGGTAGGTAGCATCTATATAAGGTTCTCTAAAAATCTTCTCATCTGAAACCGCTTAGCCAAATGCACCGCTACATAGAAAGAAGCATCTATGGAAGGTCCTCTATGAAGTGTGCCGATCCGTTAATAAACATTGCCGGCATAGCCAATTTTTGTTTCTGGTTGGTCGATTTCTAAAAAATCTTCTATTCTGGAACCACTTGGCCAAATAAAACAAAGTTATAAAGAAAGCATCTAATTTGGAAGGTCCTCTATAAGATTTCCTCATTTCATCTTGTGTGGTCAAAAAACATGGTCGCCATGTGCAATTCTTGTTTTCGATTGGCTGATATTAAAAAAATCTTCTCTGAAACCAGGAGGCACAGCAAATTGTTACTTTGTAAGAATGATAGTATGAGAGATCCTGTGCAAAATTTTCATATTTCATGCTGATCATATAACTGATATGACTGCCATAGGCAGTTCTTGTTTGTGATTGGCTAATTTAAGAAAATCTTCTTGAAAACCATTTGGACAAATTAATTGATTGGTTTGGTTTTATGGTGCTTAAAGCCACTTTCAACAATATATCAGTTGTATTGTGGCTGACAGTTTTATTGGAGGAGGAAACCGGAGTACCCAGAGAAAACCACTCTCAAGTCACTGACAAACTTTAGCACCCAAATTAATTGAAATTTGGATGGAAAATAAAAGAGAAAAAAAAGAAATTTGGTAGGAAGCTCCTTTGAAATGTTCTGTATAAAGTTTCCTAAAAACAAAATGACATGTGAGCAGCACAGGCTCAACCCACTGAGCCTCTAGTTATCTGTATCATGCTTTTTTCCCCTTTGAAGTGAATGTTTAAAGGGCTTTCAATATGTCTTCTATCAGTCATGGTTTTTGAGTTAAACTTGATTGCATTAAAACTGGTGTTTGAAAAAGCCCTTGTTGACTTGCTGCGGTCGTATCATACTGCTCCCAACATAGCCCTTATCAGATCAGATGAAAGTTACATTGCATGAATGTCTTATTCGATTCATCATTTTACAATAAATACATTTTAAATATATATGTTTTAGGCAATTCTACGTCTTGCTACTCTTGGTGGAAATTCCTTGAAAGAAGAATGTGATGATTGGTATGGAAGAAATTTGGATGCAAAACAAAGAGACGATGACCTTAAATGGATAAAAGATGAAAAAAGATTAGCATTAGTTGAAGAAGAGTTACAAAAACAAAGTAAAGAGTTAGCAGAGCAAAGTAAAGAGTTAGCAGAACAAAGTAAAGAGTTAGCAGAACAAAGTAAAGAGTTGATAGAGTTAAAACAAGAACAAAGTAATCCAGTTCCTAAGAACATCAGGGGTAAATACTATTAATAACGTGTTTTTCATCGAGGGTAAATAGTGATTAACAGGTGTTTCATGAGGGATAAATGCCGATTGAAATGTGTTTCATCAGGGGTAAATACTGATTAACATGTGTTTCATAAGGGGTAAATACTTATTATCCCCCCGCGATAGTGGTGAGGGATATAGTAATAGCGTCCGTCCGTCACATTTTCTTGTTTATGCGATAACTTTAGTAAACATAGATATATTTGAATAATTTTTTGCATGTGGCTTTTAATTATCATTATCTTGGATGGGTTTTTACATGGAAATATTTGAAGCAAGGGTTTTGGGGGAAAGTCTTAGTTTTGGTTGAAAAATCACCAATTTTGAGAATTGTGTCTTGTTTACGCGATAACTTTAGTAAACATGTATAGATTTGAATAATTTTTTGCATGTGGCTTGTAAGTATGTTATGCATTAAGACTGCATGGCTGCTTTCTATAATATATAAAATTAAATATTATGCAAGTGCGGGAGGGATACGTCGCACATTTATGCGCTAGGCGGTTCTTTTATTTACATGTGTTTCATCAAGGGTAGATGTAGAAGTGTTTCCTCCTCAGTTGGTGGTAAATAAAACACTAAAATCTGAGTTCTAATCAATGGGTTCTTTATTTCCTTATTATATTCACATGATAAGTATGATGATAATATTTCAAGTTCTAAATAACCCTGTAACAAAAGAATGTCCTTAATTAGATATAGTAATAACAACAGGTTAAAATAAGTTGCAATGATATGTATATGTATAGGAAATGTTAACAGTTTATTATACCCCCGCTCCCCGGAGGGGGAGGGGGGTATACTGTTTTACCTCTGTCCGTCCGTCCGTCTGTCTGTCCTTTTGTCCTTCCGTCCGTCCATCTGTCTGTCCTTTTGTCCTTCCGTCTGTCCAAGATATTTTTCGTCGCATTTTTCTCAGCAACTATTGATGGCAGAAATCTGATATTTGGTCACAAGCTTCATATTGTGGGGAGCGTTTTTGAATCCGTCAGATTCCTACTTCCCATATGCCGACTTAGTTGGTTTTTATACACATTGAACATATATGCACATTTTTCTCAGCAACTATTGATGACACACATCTGATATTTGGTCGCAAGCTTCATATAGGTATCCCATATCGTGGGAAGCGTTTTTGGACCCATCAGATTCCTACTTCCTGTTTTGCTGACTTTGTTGATTTTTATACACATTGAACATATATGCTCATTTTTCGTCGCATTTTTCGCAGGAACTATTGATGGCAGAAATCTGATATTTCGTCACAAGCTTCATTTAGGTACTCCATATCGTGGGAAGCGTTTTTTGATCCGTCAGATTCCTACTTCCTGTTTGCCAACTTAGTTGACTTTTTTATACATTTAACACATATGCACATTTTTCGTCACATTTTTCTCAGCAACTATTGCTGACAGGAATCTGATATTTGGTCTTAAGCTTCATATAGGTACCCCATATTGTGGGAAGCGTTTTTAGACCCGTCAGATTCCTACTTCCTGTTTGCCGACTTAGTTGGCTTTTATTCACATTTAACATGCACATTTTTCGTCACATTTTTCTCAGCAACTATTACTGACAGGAATCTGATATTTGGTCGCAAGCTTCATATAGGTACCCCATATTGTGGGAAGCGTTTTTGGACCCGTCAGATTCCTACTTCCTGTTTGCCGACTTAGTTGGCTTTTATTCACATTTAACATATATGCACATTTTTTGTCACATTTTTCTCAGGAACTATAGATGGCAGAAATCTGATATTTGGCCACAAGCTTTATATAGGTACCCCATATTGTGGGAAGCATTTTTGGATCCATCAGATTCCTACTTCCTGTTTGCCGAATTTGTTGATTTTTATGAACATTGAACATATATGCTCATTTTTCGTCACATTTTTCTCACCAACTATTGATGGCAGAAAGTTGATATTTCCTCACAAGCTTCATTTAGATACTCCATATCGTGGGAAGTGTTTTTTTACCCGTCAGATTCCTACTTCCTGTTTGCCGAATTAGTTGGCTTTTTTATACATTTAATACATATGCACATTTTTCGCCACATTTTTCTGACCAACTATTAATGACAGGAATCTGATATTTGGTCACAAGCTTCATATAGGTATGTCATATTGTGGGAAGCGTTTTTGGACACGTCAGATTCCTATTTCCTGTTTGCTGACCTATTGCCATCACTTTTCGTCCGTCAACATTTCACATTTTAATCTTCTCCTCAGAAACTACTGGGCCAATTGCAACCAAACTTTGGTGGGATGGTCCTTGGATGGCCCCCTTCCAAAATTGTGTCCAGTGATCCCGACTTCCAACCAAGATGGCCACCAGGCTAAAAATAGAAAAAAGAGGGGATGACATTTTAATTGTCCATTGCTGCTTTAGTATAAGTCAAAATGAGCCTCAAATTTTAACTGCAGCTACATGGCAATGATTAGTTTAACATATATTCCGGGTTTTTCTGTGAAATTTTTCTTTCAGCCAATTTATACCGATTATGCAAATTAGGCATATTTTGATAAAAGATCACATTTAAATCTTCTTCTCTGAAACCGCTGAACCAAATTAAACCAAACCTGGCAGGGATGGTCCCTGGGTGGGTCCCTTTCAAAAATGTGTCTGACAGTCCCGCCCTCCATTCAAGATGGCTGCTTTACTAAAAATAGAAATTTCTTCAATTGTCCATTGCTGCTTTAGTATAAGTCAAAATGAGCTCAAATTTTAACTGCAGCTACATAGCAAGTAGTAGTTTAACATATATTCTGTTTTTAGCTGACATGTCCTTTCGACCATGTGAGCTATTACCATCACTGTTCGTCCATCCATCAACATTTCACATTTTAATCTTCTTCTCAGAAACCACTGGGCCAATTGCAACCAAACTTTGGTGGAATGGTCCTTGGGTGGCCCCCTTCCAAAATTGTGTCCGGTGATCCCGACTTCCAACCAAGATGGCCGCCAAGCTTAAAATAGAAAAAAGGGAGGGATGAAATAAAAAAAAAATCTTCTCCTCTGAAACTACTGAGCCAATCTCAACCAAACTTTGCTGAAATGATCCTTGATTCCAAAATTGTGTCTGGCATTTCAGACCTCCGACCAAGATGGCCACCACAGCCGAATTTAATTTAACATAGGACCCTATGGGAAATTCCCATAAAAATCTTCTTGTCTGAAACCATTTGCTCAATAAGAACTAAATTTTGATGAAACAGTCATTGGATGGTTCTCTTCCAAAAATGTATCCTGCAGTTCGGCCCTTCGACCAAGATGGCCCCCACAGCCGAACTTAGCTTAACATAGAACCCTATGGGAAATTCACACAAAAATCTTCTCTTTAGAAACCACTGGGCCAATTGCAACCAAACTTTGGTGGAATGGTCCTTGGATGGCCCCCTTCCAAAATTGTGTCCGGTAATCCTGACTTCCGACCAAGAGGGCCGCCAAGCATAAAATAGAAAAAAGGGGGGATGAAATTTAAAAAAAATCTTCTCCTCTGAAATTACAGAGCCAATCTCAACCAAACTTTGCTGAAATGATCCTAGGGTGGTCCCCTTCCAAAATTGTGTCCGGCACTTCAGACCTCCAACCAAGATGGCCACCACAGTCAAAACTTAATTTAACATAGGACCCTATGGGAAATTCCCATAAAAATCTTCTTGTCTGAAACCATTTGCTCAATAAGAACTAAATTTTGATGAAACAGTCATTGGATGGTTCTCTTCCAAAATTGCATCCGGTGGTTCGGCCCTTCGACCAAGATGGCCCCCACAGCCGAACTTAGCTTAACATAGAACCCTATGGGAAATGCACACAAAAATCTTCTCTTTAGAAACCACTGGGCCAATTGCAACCAAACTTTGGTGGAATGGTCCTTGGATGGCCCCCTTCCAAAATTGTGTCCGGTAATCCCGACTTCCGACCAAGATGGCCACCAAGCAAAAATAGAAAAAAGGGGGGATGAAATTTTAAAAAAATCTTCTCCTCTGAAACTACTGAGCCAATCTCAACCAAACTTTGCTGAAATGATCCTTGGGTGGTCCCCTTCCAAAATTGTGTCCGGCACTTCAGACCTCCGACCAAGATGGCCACCACAGTCAAACTTAATTTAACATAGGACCCTATGGGAAATTCCCATAAAAATCTTCTTGTCTGAAACCATTTGCTCAATAAGAACTAAATTTTGATGAAACAGTCATTGGATGGTTCTCTTCCAAAAATGTATCCGGTTGTTCGGCCCTTCGACCAAGATGGCCCCCACAGCCGAACTTAGCTTAACATAGAACCCTATGGGAAGTTCACACAAAAATCTTCTCTTTAGAAACCACTGGGCCAATTGCAACCAAACTTTGGTGGAATGGTCCTTGGATGGCACCCTTCCAAAATTGTGTCCGGTAATCCCGACATCCGACCAAGATGGCCGCCAAGCAAAAAATAGAAAAAAGGGGGGATGAAATTTAAAAAAAATCTTCTCCTCTGAAACTACTGAGCCAATCTCAACCAAACTTTGCTGAAATGATCCTTGTGTGGTTCCCTTCCAAAATTGTGTCCGGCACTTCAGACCTCCGACCAAGATGGCCACCACAGCCAAACTTAATTTAACATAGGACCCTATGGGAAATTCCCATAAAAATCTTCTTGTCTGAAACCATTTGCTCAATAAGAACTAAATTTTGATGAAATAGTCATTGGATGGTTCTCTTCCAAAAATGTGTCCGGCGGTTTGGCCCTTTGACCAAGATGGCACCCACAGCCGAACTTAGCTTAACATAGGACCCAATGGGAAATTCACATAAAAATCTTCTCCTCAGAAACCACTGGGCCAATTGCAACCAAACTTTGGTGGAATGGTCCTTGGATGCCCCCCTTCCAAAGGTGTTTCTGGTGATCCCGACTTCCAACCAAGATGGCCACCAAGCCTAAAATAGAAAAAAGGGGGGATGAAATTTTTTTTAAATCTTCTCCTCTGAAACTACTAAGCCAATCTCAACCAAACTTTGCTGAAATGATCCTTGGGTGGTCCCCTTCCAAAATTGAGTCCGGCATTTCAGACCTCCGACCAAGATGGCCACCACAGCCGAACTTAATTTAACATAGGACCCTATGGGAAATTCCCATAAAAATCTTCTTGTCTGAAACCATTTGCTCAATAAGAACTAAATTTTGATGAAATAGTCATTGGATGGTTCTCTTCCAAAAATGTCTCCGGCGGTTCGGCCCTTCGACCAAGATGGCCACCACAGCCGAACTTAGCTTAACATCGGACCCTATGGGAAATTCCCATAAAAATCTTCTTGTCTGAAACCAGTTGCTCAATTGGAACCAAACTTTGATAAAATAGTCATTGGATGGTCCTCTTCCAAAATTGTGTCTGGTGGTCCCGCCCTCTGACCAAGATGGCTGCACAGCTGATCTTAGATTAACATAGGACCCTATGGGAAATTCACATAAAAACCATCTTGTCTGGAACCAGTAGCTCAATTAGAACCAAACTTTGATGGAATAGTCATTGGATGGTCCTTTTCCAAAATTGTGTCCGGCAGTCGCGCTTTCCCACCAAGATGCTCGCCACAGTGCAGTTGCGTTGTTATTGAAAGCAGCTTTGATCCAGGTGAGCGATTACAGGCTGGGAGCCTCTGGTTTATACACATTGAACATATATGCGGGGGTGTCATAAGCAGTGGTGGGCCCAGAGGGGGACGGAGGGGATGTTCGCCCCCCCTTAAAAAAAATTTTTTTTTAAAAAGAGAGAGAGGCGGTCTTCCGTCCCTCTATTAAGCATATCAGCTTTCATTCATTCGCTTGTTAAATGTAATAAATCATTATATATTTTTACCCATTGCATTGCCCTTTTAGTGTATCTAACTAATTACTTTTGAACTTTTGAAGCAGTCGACGATTATTCAGAAAATCATCTTGAAGTCATTTTTGACTGACGTTCATAAATTATGATGTTATGATTTAACACGGATTCATTAAATTCCTTTCCGATAAAATTCGCTTCTTATTGTTTTCTACTAATTTCTAATGGCATGTCATGGCATCATCAACAAAATATAGAAAGCTACAGCTTACCAACAAATTGATATTACTTATAGCTCACAAAATAAAGTATAATCCTTTTAATAGATTCTTGAAAATTCTTGAAAATTTTTCCAAACCCTTCTTCTTCATCAACCATCATATATATGACAATAGCAGTTAAATTCAATTTTAGTAAAATGATGAGACAAATAATTGGGTATTCTAACAACAGAAAATAAAGTGATATTATAATCCCTTAGACATTAATTTTATCAAAATCCATCCATTCTACAAACACTTCAATACAAATTACCCCATTTTCAACAGAGAAACATGAGAAAATTGGCTAATATAGCACGCCGGGTATTCAGAAACTCTGTGCAAGCTAGTTATTTTGAACATTTTCATTGGTCAATTTTGAATTTTTGGACACTACAGACCGCAGAGCATGCTGTTCCGTGTTCTGTTGCCGTCATGCTCCACGGTCTGTCCTACTGTCCAAAAATTCAAAATTGGCCAATGAAAACGTCCAAACTAACTAGCTTGCACTGAGTTCAAAGTGTTCACATCTGTTCCGAGTATACAAATACCCTGCGTGATAAGGAAATCAGGGGAGTCACAACTCAAGATAAATAATTTCAAGTGACATCTCCCTTTAATTTACACTCACTGCTTAGAAACTAATTGAAACTTTTTGGAGAAACTTCATCATGCGTTTTAATACACTTCATCACATTCACAAAATGCTTCAAAATTGTTCATGGAAAAGCGTCCTAAATACTCAAAACCCAGGAGTTTCTGTTGGGCTTAGCCCCCCCGGGGCCCCCGACCAGGGCTCTGCCCTGAACCCGCTGGAGACCTTAAGCGGTCCCCAGACCCCTCGCCGACTTTCGTCCCCCCTAACACAAAATCCTGGATCCGCCCCTGATAAGTGAGCATTAGCTCACAGTTCATCTTGTTTCCAACTCTTTTAAAATAATACAAAGTTGTTTAACC
>MJUT01009414.1:726791-740214 GCA_002080005.1 Gigantidas platifrons | reverse complement strand
CACCTTTCTATACAAAGTCAATTAAAAACTGTTTATACACATCGACAATTAAAACTGTTAATTTAAAACTCATTTTAGTATGGGGCCGACTTGTCTCAAAAGAGAGGTTGACTTGTCTTGGGGCCGGGATTGAATAAGGCCGAGTTGTCCAGGGGCTGACCTTGTTTGGGGCCGATTTGTCCTGTTACCACGTACTTCACCTGCGTGTAAAGAATGAACACATTTTCGGGTGCAAGCTTCATGTTGTACTGCCTGATCCTGTCGAAAACTAGGTGGAGATTATCCAGATAAAAATGCAACATATCTTCAAATGGAGGTCAGATAAGCATTCTGCTGAATTCATAAAATTCCAGTGGTTCAACAGTAAATGCAGTTTATTCTTTATGCTGTTCTAAGATCTCAACCTGATGATAACTGCTTTTCATATCAACTGTGGTAAAGTAAGTTTTTCCACCAAGAGAATCCAAAAGCTCTTCAATTCTAGGCAGTGCATAGCTATCCTTTTTTGTGTTGTTATTCAATGCCTATAATCTACACATATTCTTAACTTTCCATTCTTCTTCTTTACCAGGACAACATTGGATGTCCAAGGACTATGTGATGGTCTGATGGTACCGGCTGTCAAAAGTTGTCGAATGTGTTCCTTTACCTCATCGAACATGGCTTGTGGTATTTGCCTGTAACGTTGTTTGAATGGTCTATCATCATTTAGGTCGATCCTATGTTTAACATGGGTGTTGCCAATATTGATGTCATCTTTAGCAAATATATCTTCAAAGGACTGTATAAGGTTAATTCCAGTTTGTAATTGTTTATCTGTTAAATCGCTCTTTGTAATATCTAGTTGGTCTAGAATAGATGTTGTTGATGATGACTCAGTAGACTGATGGTATATAGTCACTGGTTGGACTTCACAAAGTACTGCTCTAGGTGGTATGGTGATAGTCTTTGTGGTAACGTTGGCAACTTGTACATTTATAATACCATTGTTGTTGTATTTGTATTGTATTAGTCCAGGTTCTATTTCTAAATCTCTCCAGTTTGGTTAAGTACAAAAGAGTGCAATTTCAATATAGTTATACTTTGTGAATGGAACTCCTCTGAGGTCATTAGTCGGATAGCCTTCATATTTAGTTGGATAATTGGTCATGATGTTTACTTAATCCTGCATTACCATCATTTTGATTCGACGATTTTTGTAGGAGTTATGGGACTTAAACATGTTTACGCATTTTCAAGATACATTGTGGTTATGTATTGTGAATGCAACTCCTCTGAAGTTGTTAGTCTGAAAGGTTTTATAATTGGTCATGATGTGTAGTTGATCATATTATACCACCATATTGATTCTTGTTTCTGATTGGTCGATTTCTAAAAATCTCCTCTGAAACCACTTGGTAGGAAGCATCTATGGAAGTTCTTGTATAAAGATTGCACATTTCGTACAGATCCGTTAACAAACATTGCCAACACAGGCAACTCTTGTTTCTGGTTATTTCTAAAAAAAAATCTTCTCAGGACTCTGAAACCGAGTCGCCAAATGAACTGAAATTTGGTAGGAAGCAACTATGGAAGGTTCTGTATAAAGTTACCTCAAAACAGAATGAAAGGTGAGCGACACATACCACTGAGCATCTAGTTAAAATCGTCCTGACCATATTGTTACATAATAAGAATAAAAATTAGATAAGAAATTGAGATTTATAGAAGATATTTATACACATTTATAAGAAAAAACAATATAAATTTATTTTTAAGTACAAATAAATTGGAAGATGGCTTGAAAATCGAAAACGCAAAATAGTTACATTTTGTATCTATGTTTATAAGTCTTAAAGTGAAGTAATAATGATAAAAAGTATGCCTAACTGATAAGAAAGAACTTGAAGGGGCATTCTCTGCCAAATCGTAAATTTTTGTTACCCATAAAAACTATCAGATATGATTGATGCCTTAATAAAACGTGTTTCTGTAACTTATAAATGTTATGAAATGTACGCGCATCGGGGAAAAGGCCTGCAACTGCTCGTGTTTTGAGATCGATCAAGAAATGGACGTCATCTTATTAATTATCAACATTGTTTACGGAGTTTGTCGAATCATCATTAAATCAGTACAACAATGCACTTATTTCTTATATTTTGTGAATTTTAGTCAGTGTTAATTACATATATGAACAACGAACCATGCAAGTTGGCAATTAATAAGAGACAAAATACAAATAAGTAATCGATGGTAATTTTCGTTCTCAAAAGGCGGAAAGTGATTCGATTAGCTGTTTAATGTGAAATATTTACCTCTATTTCATCATTTTAAGGCTATTTACCAATGCCCCTTTAACTTTGAATGTGACATCTTAAGGTGCATTTTTCAATTCTGTTTTATTATTTTTTTGTGTGTGTTAAATTGTAAAACAAATTAAAACTTTTTGTCGGTCAATTTCTTTATAGGAATCTGTAGTGAAGATGAAAAGGAATTTAAGTTTTATCAAATTAAAACTTCTGAATATCTGAAAAAAAAAGTTTTATGAGGAGCCATAAAATAACAACTGAAGCGTGTTTATCTAATCCAATTATGAATACGGATTAATCGTAACTAGTGTAAACAACCGATTGTTGTACTTTCATAATGGCGGACGATGGTAACGCCACCTATTGTCCACGAACGATAACTAAGTAATCACCGATTTCTGAAAACGTCTTTACCACCACTTCGATTCAACTATTTTTGTAGGAGTTATGAGACTTTAATGTTTTCATGCAATTTCAATATAGTTATATTTGGTGTAGTCTACCATAGTATTTAGCGGGGTAGTTACGGTATAGCTTTGGGGCTGAATAATTGTTTCTTATAGTGTTAATAAACTGTAAGCTAAAAGGAAGCTGCACTATTAAAACTGATCAGCGTAAAATATGTGAGGGCGGGGCATGCTGTCGTTCCATCACTGTCTTGTTTTTATTTTTAAGAGTTAAGGTTTCCAGACACCTTATGTCACCTACACAAGTTTTTGTTATATATGACTCGGCTTTCCTTCCCCAATAGGTTGGGGAGTCACGATATAGATCTAGAATTACTGACACCTTATGTCACCTACACAAGTTTTTGTTATATCTGTCTGGGCTTTCCTTCCCCAATAGGTTGAGGAGTCACGATATAGATGTAGAATTACTGACACCTTATGTCACCTACACAAGTTTTTGCTATATCTGTCTGGGCTTTCCTTCACAAATAGGTTGGGGAGTCACGGTGTAGATGTAGAATAACTGACACCTTATGTCACCTACACAAGTTTTTGTTATATCTGTCTGGGCTTTCCTTCACCAATAGGTTGGGGAGTCACGATATAGATGTAGAATTACTGACACCTTATGTTACCTACACAAGTTTTTGCTATATCTGTCTGGGCTTTCCTTCCCCAATAGGTTGGAGAGTCACGATGTAGATGTAGAATTACTGACACCTTATGTCACCTACACAAGTTTTTGTTATATCTGTATGGGCTTTCCTTCACCAAAAGGTTGGGGAGTCATGATATAGATGTAGAATTACTGACACCTTATGTCACCTACACAAGTTTTTGTTATATCTGTCTGGGCTTTCCTTCACCAATAGGTTGGGGAGTCACGATATAGATGTAGAATTACTGACACCTTATGTCACCTACACAAGTTTTTGTTATATCTGACTGGGCTTTCCTTCCCCAATAGGTTGGGGAGTCACGATATAGATGTAGAATTACTGACACCTTATGTCACCTACACAAGTTTTTGTTATGTCTGTCTGGGCTTTCCTTCACCAATAGGTTGGGGAGTCACGATATAGATGTAGAATTACTGACACCTTATGTCAACTACACAAGTTTTTGCTATATCTGACTGGGCTTTCCTTCACCAATAGGTTGGGGAGTCACGATATAGATGTAGAATTATTGACAGTTGACACCAGTATATATTAGCCACTCCTATGCAGATTGCAAATTTCAAACCCATTTAGAAAACTTCAAGAAAGATTTGAAGGCTACACGATCTAGTATTTTCATAGCTGAACAATTGCTGAAAGTCAACATCAGTATATAACCCACTCTCCCATTGGCTTAAATTTTGTGTACACCTCACGATATCCTATTTTGATTCTTAATAAACCTGTTATGTTGTTAATAATTTTTTTCACAGAGTCGTTTGCAGAAGAAATAGAGAGTTGGAAAAAAGACAAATTTTTCGAAACTTCTGCTGTAACCACCGTTTTAGAGGAAGTTAGAAATAAGTCATTTGTTGTGATAACAGGACCATCTGGAATAGGTAAATCTACTATTGTCAAATTGGTTGCACTCCAACTTCAGAGGACAGATGATTATCATATTCTTCCAGTCATGTGTCCAAAAGAAATTGTTAAGTATTTAGATACTAAAATAAAACAGATATACATTATTGATGATATTTTTGGAAAATTTTCTGTTGATCAATCTATGATTAATTCGTGGGAGAGAGTAAATAGTCAGATATTGAAATATCGTGAGAACAATAAAGAATTTAGAGTTTTAGGAACATGCAGATTGCAAATAAGTGTTTCAAGCCAATTTAGAAAATTTCAAGGAAAGTATCAGATGACTGAGTGCAATTTGCTTCAGGAAAATTTCCTTTATAGTAAGGAAGAGAAATTGAGGATTGCTGCTTGTCATATTGACGAGGAAACAATAAAACTGTTAGACGATAAGATCCTTAGTGAAAATGTTATGTTCCCTCTTCTTTGTAAGATATATGCTACTTTAGAAAGTAAACCAGGTGTGAGATTCTTTGAATATCCAATACAGGTAATTGAGGAAGAGTTGGATGAGATGAACGAACAAAATGAATGTTGTTTTATAGGACTGGCTTTAATTGTCGTATACAACAGCAAATTATACAAACACCTACTACAAAATGGAAATGATCAAAAATTTAAAGATGTTTTTGATGATATGTTTGAACATTTAAGACTCAAAAACCGACCTTCAAAGCTTAGTGTCCTGTCAGATCTGCAAAAACTAGAAGGGATTTATACAAAAGAGTTGGAATCGACGATTACCGTTATTCACGATAAAATATTTGATATTTTATCATTGTACTTTGGGAATAGGATTCCCAAAATTATTTTAACTTATGGCAGTGGAACTTTTATTGCAGAAAGGTTTCTATTTGAATCTGTAAAAGAAGATTGTGATGAACTTAAAATAGTTATACCTTCTGATTTAGAACTTAAAATAGTTATACCTTCTGATGAACTTAAAATAGTTATACCTTCTGATTTAGAGCATTCATACTTTATTCGTATGGTGGAAGAAATTAAAAACAACAGATTTTATAATGTATTCAAAAATGTACAGGTACAAAATGAATTGTATCAAAGAAAATTCATCTCATTTTTGTCAAAGCTTGATTATCAAAGCATTACTCGAAAGTTACTTTACAATCGCTGGCCACTATATCTGTCTGCTGTCAAAGGATGTAAATTATTAGTACAATTTATACTAAATGAGAAAAGAAATCATCAAGATATGTTAATGGACAAACCAGAATCAGACATGTATGCTTGTAGCTTTGACTCTAACTCGGAAAGTGAAGGCAGAAACGAACGTTATTTTTCATACAGGTTTAATGGCACCTCAGCATATCAAATACAATTTGAAAATTCCCCAATGGTGGCAGCTTGTGAAGGAGGTTACATTGATATTGTTAAATGTCTGGTAGAATATGGTTATAATATCGACCATTCTGATACTAATCTACCAACACCATTGATTAGTGCATGTAAATATGGTAACAAAGATGTTGTAGATTTCCTTTTAAATAAAAAATGTAAGGTGAACGCAATTGATAAAGATGGTCAGATCGCTTTGCATGCTGCGTGTGAAAATGGCAATAAATACATAATTAACAGCTTGCTGAATTGTAATAGTAATATGAATCTAAGTGACATTTATGGATTTACTCCTTTAGATATTGCTTGTACAAACGGTCATACAGATGTTGTACAGAATTTGCTTGACACACAAAATTGTGGCATTCATAGTTACAAAAGCAAATTTGGTCATCATATTCATATAGCCTGTCAAAAAGGTTATAAAGACATTGTTGAAATTTTTATAAAACGTAATCTTGACATTAATCTGTGTGATGGTATTGAAGAACTTACACCAATACAGTATGCCTGTCTTAATGGTCATACAGATATTGTTAAGCTGCTACTTGATAATAAGTCTGATGTCTTTTATAGTAATGATTTATCACTTGCACTTCATTCTGCATGTGAAGGAGGTTCTGTAGATATAGTAGATCTTTTACGAAATAACTGTAACATTAATCAGTGTTTGCCATTGGAAAACAAGAGTCCGTTAATTATTGCTTGTGATAAAAATAAAGAAGCCGTTGTTAAACTTTTACTAAGTTATAAAGCCTGTGATGTGAATATTACTGATTGTTATAATCGTAATGCACTTCATTACGCCTGTAGAAATGGTCAAGCTGATGTTGTTGAACAGTTACTAAGTTATGAAGCCTGTGATGTGAATATTATTGATAATTTTAGTCTTAATGCACTTCACTACGCCTGTCAAAATGGTCAAGCTGATGTTGTTGAACTTTTATTAAAATGTCATTGTAATGTAAATCATAATGACAATTGGAATAAAACCCCGTTATTTATTGCTTGTGAGTCTGGTCATGTAGATATTGTTAAAATGTTAATTAACCAGTATAACTGTATGACACATGGTGTTGATGTTGATGAAAACAACTTACTGCATGCAACTTGTGGAACATCATGTCAACGTGACTATATAAGAGGAACCAGGTTGTATGCAACCAAAAAAGGTCGTGTTGAAATTATTAGGCTTTTATTGGGCAAAGGCTGTGACGTGAATGCTCTTAATAGTGAAGAACAGTCTGTATTACATGCTGCATGTGAATATGGAGACACTGAAATTGTTGATATTCTGTTGAGGAGTGATAGTAATGTCAATCAATGTGATATGGCAAAGAAGACACCTTTAGTTATAGCATGCGAGGAAGGATACATTGATATTGTCAAACTGTTAATTAAAAGTAAATGTGATATAATTAATTACAGTCCTAATGGACAAACCGTACTTCATGCTGTCTGCAGTGGACGTAATAGAAGTAATTGGAATTATAGGAAAGTTGAAACATTTACAGAAGGTCACAAAGACATTTTAACTTTATTAATTGGCGAAAAATGTGAAGTAAACAAATCCGACAACAATTCTCAGACTCCATTACACATTGCCAGTTATAAAGGAAATGTAGAGCTTGTAGAAATATTACTTGATAATAATTGTGCCATCGACCAATGTGATGACTCCAATAAAACACCATTTTTTCTTGCTTGTGAAGAAGGTCATAAAGATGTTGTGAAAACTCTAATGAATTATAACTGTAATATGGATATCAGGGATGAAATTGGGCATAGTGCATTACATGCTGTTTGTGCAAGATATTCTATGTTAGGCAATGAAGGTGACAGGGTTGATATAGCAGAACTTTTGATAAATAAAAGATGTGGTGTTGATGATCTTGATGATGCTGGACATTCTGCACTGCATGCTGCATGTAAACTAGATAATCCATTGATTATTAGACTTCTACTTGAAAATAAACTTGAAGTTGATATGTGTGACAAAATGGGTGAAACTCCAATATTCATTGCTTGTAGACTATTACATAGTGAAACTGTTAAGCTGCTTATCGAATGGAATTGTGATGTAGACGTATTGAACATAAATGGCTTAAATGCACTAGACAGTGCACATAGAATTAGAATTTTGGAGGGAATACATACTGGTAGTAATGGTTATGTTGATATAGTTGAAATTTTTATGAAAAGATCTATTAGTATTAATCAGTGCGACAAATTTATGCAAACTCAACTTATTCGGGCAGTCAAAGGCAGGCACATAAAAGTCGTTGAATTGTTAGTAGAATATAAATGTGATATAAATATCTGTGGTGCTGATGGACAAACTCCACTTCACGTGGCTTGTAGTAATGGTTATGCTGATATAGCTGGGTTTTTTTTGAAAAGAAATAGTAATATTAATCAGTGCAACAAATTTATGCAAACTCCACTTATTCTGGCAGTCAAAGGCAGGCACATAAAAGTCGTTGAATTGTTAGTAGAATATAAATGTGATATAAATATCTGTGGTGCTGATGGACAAACTCCACTTCACGTGGCTTGTAGTAAGGGTTATGCTGATATAGCTGATTTTTTTTTGAAAAGAAATAGTAATATTAATCAGTGCAACAAATTGATGGAAACTCCACTTATTCTGGCAGTCAAAAACAGGCACACAGAAGTCGTTGCAATGTTAGTAGAAAATAAATGTGATATAAATATCTGTGATGCTTTTGGAAACACTCCACTTCACAGGGCTTGTAGTAAGGATTATGCTGATATAGCTGAAATTTTTATGAAAAGATCTATTAGTATTAATCAGTGCGACAAATTGATGGAAACTCAACTTATTCTGGCAGTCAAAGACAGACACACAAAAGTCATTGCAATGTTGGTAAAAAATAAATGTGATATAAATATCTGTGGTGCTGATGGACAAACTCCACTTCACGTGGCTTGTAGTGATGGTTATGCTGATATAGTTGATTTTTTTTTGAAAAGAAATAGTAATATTAATCAGTGCAACAAATTGATGGAAACTCCACTTATTCTGGCAGTCAAAGGCAGGCACATAAAAGTCGTTGAATTGTTAGTAGAATATAAATGTGATATAAATATCTGTGATGCTTTTGGAAACACTCCACTTCACATGGCTTGTAGTAAGGATTATGCTGATATAGCTGAAATTTTTATGAAAAGATCTATTAGTATTAATCAGTGCGACAAATTGATGGAAACTCAACTTATTCTGGCAGTCAAAGGCAGGCACATAAAAGTCGTTGAATTGTTAGTAGAATATAAATGTGATATAAATATCTGTGATGCTTTTGGAAACACTCCACTTCACATGGCTTGTAGTAAGGATTATGCTGATATAGCTGAAATTTTTATGAAAAGAAATAGTAATATTAATCAGTGCAACAAATTTATGCAAACTCCACTTAGTCTGGCAGTCGAAGGCAGGCACACAGAAGTCATTGCAATGTTAATAGAAAATAAATGTGATATGAATATCTGTGATGGTGATGGACACACCCCACTTCACAGTGCTTGTAGGATGGGTTATGCTGATATAGCTGAAATTTTTCTGAAAAGAAATAGTAATATTAATCAGCGCAACAAATTTATGGAAACTCCACTTATTCTGGCAGTCAAAGGCAGGCACATAAAAGTCGTTGAATTGTTAGTAGAATATAAATGTGATATAAATATCTGTGATGATGTTGGACACACTCCACTTCACAGGGCTTGTAGTAAGAGTTGTGCTGATATAGCTGAAATTTTTCTGAAAAGAAATTGTAATATTAATCAGTGCAACAAATTGATGGAAACTCCACTTATTCTGGCAGTCAAAAACAGGCACACAGAAGTCATTGCAATGTTACTAGAAAATAAATGTGATATAAATATTTGTGATGCTGATAGACAAACTCCACTTCACAGGGCATGTAGTAAGGGTTATGCTGATATAGCTGAAATTTTTCTGAAAAGAAATAGTAATATTAATCAGTGCAACAAATTGATGGAAACTCCACTTATTCTGGCAGTCAAAAACAGGCACACAGAAGTCATTGCAATGTTAGTAGAAAATAAATGTGATATAAATATCTGTAATGCTGATGGACAAACTCCACTTCACGTGGCTTGTAGTAAGGGTTATGCTGATATAGCTGAAATTTTTCTGAAAAGAAATAGTAAAATTAATCAGTGCAACAAATTGATGGAAACTCCACTTATTCTGGCAGTCAAAAACAGGCACACAGAAGTCGTTGCAATGTTAGTAGAAAATAAATGTGATATAAATATCTGTGATGCTTTTGGAAACACTCCACTTCACAGGGCTTGTAGTAAGGATTATGCTGATATAGCTGAAATATTTCTGAAAAGAAATAGTAATATTAATCAGTGCAACAAATTGATGGAAACTCCACTTATTCTGGCAGTCAAAGGCAGGCACATAAAAGTCGTTGAATTGTTAGTAGAATATAAATGTGATATAAATATCTGTGATGGTGATGGACACACTCCACTTCACAGTGCTTGTAGGATGGGTTATGCTGATATAGCTGAAATTTTTCTGAAAAGAAATAGTAATATTAATCAGCGGAACAAATTTATGGAAACTCCACTTATTCTGGCAGTCAAAGGCAGGCACATAAAAGTCGTTGAATTGTTAGTAGAATATAAATGTGATATAAATATCTGTGATGATGTTGGACACACTCCACTTCACAGGGCTTGTAGTAAGGGTTGTGCTGATATAGCTGAAATTTTTCTGAAAAGAAATAGTAATATTAATCAGTGCAGCAAATTGATGGAAACTCCACTTATTCTGGCAGTCAAAAACAGGCACACAGAAGTCATTGCAATGTTACTAGAAAATAAATGTGATATAAATATCTGTGATGCTGATGGACAAACTCCACTTCACAGGGCATGTAGTAAGGGTTATGCTGATATAGCTGAAATTTTTCTGAAAAGAAATAGTAGAATTAATCAGTGCAACAAATTGATGGAAACTCCACTTATTCTGGCAGTCAAAAACAGGCACACAGAAGTCGTTGAATTGTTAGTAGAATATAAATGTGATATCAATATCTGTGACAAGAATTTTCGTACCGCTCGTGATATTGCTGTAGAAAAGCAGTTTGTAGATATTGAAAATATATTATTGAACACGATAGAAAATACCAATGAGCATGATGCTTGCACTGAATAGGCAAAATACTAAAATGAAGAAAATAAATAAGAAGTTAATTTAGAAACAACTGTTAGGTCTAGTGTCCTGAAAGAAGAATCTACCATATTACATTCTTTGCATATTCTTATGCAATTTTAACATTGTAATAGAAACAATGTATTGTACAAATTATTTTTGGAAGACATTATCATCAGATCATTGTCATGGTAACATTAATTAAGATCAATGAAGATCTAAAATTAGATTTATTGTTTGTTAGTTTCATATGTATTGAGTTAAGCAAAGAAAATTGTATTAATATATAAAAATGATAAATATTAATTTTGAGCATGTATAGCATGATGTTTTATTGACAGATATTTTTAAACAGTGTAAATATTCAGATCAGGATATATTTAGGTATAGTATTTAGATATCAGTAGATTTGTCCTAAATTCTGTATTCTCTAACATTTATTCATGAAATATGTACAAAGTTACATAACTCCTAGACTCAGTTTTATTTAATTGAGATTTATACAGCACTTTAACATCACAAACTTTAATATTATACCTCATATATTAATTACCATAAATAGATTAATTTGATTGGACAATGGGTAAAAATCAGAACACGTGATCACACAGGACAAAAATCATATTCCATCCCACCAGAGTTATCCTTCTTTGACAGAAAAACGTCAGAGGCACTCGGAACGCATCACTTGCAGGTGATCGTTACAATGTGGTTTTTAAATGTCTGAGACAACGTTCCAATAGACTTGAACTCTGTTTGCCAGCAGTATTTTACATGTATGTGTTTTCTTGGTTTCATTTGGTGTAATAAAACATTTATAGCATGCAGGTTCAGGAAATATGAAAATTTATTCACCCACAAGTATTATATTACCCCTCGGGCGTTGCCCACGGGGAATATGATACTTTTGGGTGAATAAATTTTCATATTTCCCTCACCAGCATGCAATAAATGTATAATATTGTTTCCAGTTTAATTTCTAGCTCTCAAAATTTACACGAATAATGCATAAATATTTGATGCTTATGATGGTTAACTTCTTTTCTCTTCACGTATTAGCCATTATCAAAACATGAATGACATTATTTTCGTAAAGATTTTATCCCGAGCTTCCATGAATTATTTCAATTATAGTAGGAAATATCTTGACTTATTTTTTTAAGTGGAATTCAGTAATGGAAATGCATTTCATAACAAAATCCACTAACTGTGATGCAATTAAATTACCGATATTTTCCAATTTGATGGCATTTTGAATTTGGTAACTTAAATAATTAAAATGCTCACAAAATCGTAAAATAAATCAGTAACCAGCTTGTGTTATGTCGTCAGCGTTCCTTGTAAACTACGTCAGCAGAAGACGTTAAAATTCAACAGTCATGGTTGTCTTAAGTAATTATTCCAGAAAAAAAATATAGGTAAAAACAATGCAGGCATTTTTATGTTTGTATGCACCATGGTCCTGTATGAATACATGAATTTACTTAGGAATGATGTTTATAATTTGTTTGTCAATACGCATGTGCGAATTAAAATATATAGTGAGTTTTATAATTGTATTATTTATATAGCCAATGAAGGATGTCCTGTTAGAATTATTTTTTTTACAATAAGTTACATTCAAATATATACTTTTAGAAGGATTTATCTTGAATATTTTTTTTAATTTTCGTTTTAACCTAGAGTTTGCAATACTTTCTATTTATGATTTATAGTAATTATGTTGTTACTGACTCAACTAGACCCTCAATATTGGCCTTTGAAAATGATGTAGCTATGACAGGTTTCTAGTACCAGACAGAACCAATCCATGACTGAATTTTATAATATTAGGATCCATATTATATTTTATTCTTACAATCCTTCCAGTTTTTATTTAAGTAATTGATGTAGACATATCAAGATTTAGGTGGAGATTAAATAAAACAAGGATCCATCCTCTTCCCCATTTCTCCCCAAATTACCTCCCTTTCCAATTCTTTCCTCTTTTTTATTTTACCTAATCCAAGTCTGTGATGCCCATTGTTATCTTTTCAAGTTTTAATCTTCTCTGAAACCCAGGGATAATTGATATCAAAATAGACTGAGATGATCTGTGGGTAATCCTATTTAAGAAATGTGTTCGTCACTCTACGACAGCTACTGTCTTCCATCCAAGATGGTCTTTGATACTCATATATAAACTACTAGATTTTAAAATTGTTTTTTTATTCATAATATTTTTATTGAAATCTGTACATTTGTTAGTTAAAATAACATTGTATACAGGTACCCTATCCTGGTCTCATTGATATTAGTAAAAATGATGTAATATACAGCTATTAGTATTTGTTAGTGAATACATGTTTTTGTACATATAAGATAATAAAAAGACATATTTTAAGTTAAACCATGATGTATATTAGTAATATATATGACATAGAAAGTACCCTTGAAACTATTTACAAATGTAGTTTCTAACAAAAATACAGATTTTCAATTTTCGATTTTTCTTGGATTAAATTTTATAACAATATTATATTTTAAGGAAATGAAAAA